>JBBPKM010000991.1:0-10822 GCA_038089255.1 Austroboletus rostrupii | reverse complement strand
GCTACGAGGCGCGTATTACGATTCATACACACGCACAAAAAGGCGGGCACTCACCGACGTGAGAGCGAAATCCTTGCACATGACTTTGATCCCTTGCAAGTGGGAAGCGTCCGCCCGGCGGAGATCGATCTGAGTGCCCTCAGATTCCTGAGAAACAGGAAACGGAATTGGGGAGTTGTTGAGAGTTTCGCTCGCACAGTAAGCGAACGTCGCATTGTAGTACGGATCCTTGATGACCTTGATGGCGTGCGTCTGACGTGTGTGCTCTTCAAATAGTTCTGCAAACTTCTCTGCCACCTTTGCAACGGCAAACACAGAAAACACCCTCTGGGGAAGAATATGGGCTTCGGAAAGCATGTGAAAGACTAAAAGTGACAAAGGATGGGCTATATCGTTTCCGTTCTCTTCGTCCTGAGCTAGCTGAGTGGTCGATTTGGGAGTGTAGATGAAGATTGGGTAGTTCCCCAGCGGCCCTGTTGTGCAAGAAAGTATGAACTCGACCTCGTCACTTGTGTTATCATATAAAATGATCCACAGCTGGTCGCGGACGTCCTGGGGGGCTTCCAATGCCTTCTTTGCAAATGGGAGGATGATATTTGCAGCTGCTTCGTTCCGCTCCAATGCGCCCCAAAATTCAGGTGGGAGCTCGGAAGCGTGGTTGAATGAGCTTGCTCGGTGAGTAGAGGGAGCAGACATGACCATGAAACTTGATGTCTAAGGGCACCATACCCCTGCGTTTTATACAGAGCAGACAACGTTCAGGGTATAACGGACATCGTTCCCGCCTACGTGGAGCTAACCAACCTGAACATACGATCCATCTTGCGGCCAACGGATCCGTACGGGCCGTACAAGGCAAACACGTTGAGACCCACGGATGATGTACTGGGTCATCCTGTGCGGCGGCTAATGCTGCACCTAACCGAACGCTTTAGACAGGAGTCAATGTTGGTACAAAAACCACCTTGAAATCCTTTGGAGGGCGGGGGACTATACAGATTCGCTTCAATTGAAACCCAAGACGATTAAGGTTATAGGCAAAGATCGACATGGTGGCCAACCAACTTGAGCGATACATTAGCACTGCCACTACTATAATCGGCTCCCGGAGCCGCCTCAAGCCAATATCAAAGAGCAAAAATAGTGGTACACCTCGAACGGGCCTGCCTCAGCTCCTACTGTGTACGTATCACTGGCTCGGAGCTTCCTTCCATTCGTTCCCCCAGCCACCAGGGACGTTCGAAGGAACAATGCGTTCGATAGCACTCAAAATAGCCAGCAACCGCTCTTCATTTTGCCTCCGTCCAACCAACTGCAGACTAATCGGAGCATTGTCATACGTGGATGGGTCCCACTGTTTGGCAATGCGTTCTTCTATCGTATTCCTCGGAGCATGTGTCAAATAACTTTCCGGAGGAAACTGGTGCGCAGAAAATTGGCCGACAGGAAACGCGACAGCTGGAAGGTCCAACAAGTTCCAATGCGATGAATATGCCCACCAGCAAGTAGTGTCATGAGGCGGGGCTAGTGTTGGTGCAACGGGGCATATAATCGCATCGACGGGACGACCAGTGGAACCCCTCGTCGCATTCCAATGTTCTAAAGCCTTGGTGCGAAAAGCTTCGCGGTCAGCATTCAAACGGAATATTTCGTCTACTGTGAAAGGGCGAGGATCTTGAATCTGATCGAGCATCCATTGTGTCTGAGGCACGGGTGAATCATCCCGAAGAACTTGCCGGTACTCCTCGCCGCCGTCGAGGAAATAAAGCTTCAACTAAACGATTTAATTAGTACGCTAGTACTGGGATAAAATTTTGCACTACACTCACAATCAATTCCCATCCACTTTGGTGGTCCAGTGGCTCCCACAGCACTATTTCGTGGCCGGCTCTCTTCAGTTCTATTTCATATTTTTTGATCGCCTGAGTGATCGGCGGATGTGGAGCCACGACGCCATCATCGTAGAGGATGGCTATAGTTAGCTTTTCAGGCATATCTTGTCCACGTGCGACGTCGGCCTTCCATGGTATTTCGAGAAGCGATGGCTCTACCAGCCACGGCTGAGCCTCCAGCATGACCTTGCAGAAAAGTTCAAGATCCCTTGCTGATCTGGCCAGTGGCCCCACACAGCCTACGATCGCATCCATTCCATCATGAGAACCAAGGAGGCCGGAATGGGGCAGACGCGCGACTGAACATTTTAGGCCATACAGGCCACAATGTGCTGCGGGCACCCTGATGCTTCCGCCGATGTCCGTGCCAACTCCTATAAAGCTCCCGCGACAGGCAACGAGGGCACCATCTCCTCCGCTACTACCTCCACAAGTCAAATTTCGGTTGTACGGATTGACAGCACGCCCAAAGACATTGTTATTTGTTTCCAAGGACTGGAAAAGCGTAAGAATTTAATCAATCAGCCATGGACATTACTTACCAGCAGGGTTTGAGGATTTTGGGTTTTAACATATATAATGGCTCCTGACTTTCTGAGAATATCGACCACAAGTGCATCATTGTCAGCCACCTTCTTGTACGCCCAAGCTGTATGAGCGTCAACGCCACTCCGTACCAAAACAATGTTGTACGTACCCAGGTAGCCAGTCGAAGTGTCCAGACCTTTTATTTTGATATGGTCCTTGATTGAGACTGGAACACCGTGCAACGGGCCGACGACCTGACCGGTTTCTTTTAAATGCCGATCGAGCTCTTGGGCTCTCACAAAAGCATCACTCAGACAAGATTCCGTGAGGCAGTTTGTTACATCGTTAGCACGAATTGCAGCCATGACGGTCGCCGTCAAGACTTGGGTTGAGGTATAATCGCCCCTGCGGATGAGTTCGGCGAGGGCTGTGGCATCGTAGTTTACGATGGCCCTCTGCTCGTCGGTGAGTGTGGCCTGTGGATAGGCCTGTACGCAAACCTCGTCGGCACCAGGCTGCGAGTCACCATTGGCGGCAGTGGACAGAGGCAATAGACGCAGATTTCTATTGCGATCTTGGCGTTTGCGGATGGCCACCTCGCTGTGCTTGGGTGGCAAGGAAGACGGCGTGTCGGTGTGCAACATTTTGCCAGTGGGCTGTGAGACGGTGGACTGAGATGGTCATGGAGCCTTTTCATGTTGCTGTGGCACAGCCTGGATCTAGAGTAGGGTTCTCATCATTTGCCGCCCTTCGGAGCAAGTGGCTTGCCTTTCATTTACATCATACAATGGCCCAACTGGCGCGCGCGCACACGCACCCTTCTAACCGCGCAAAGGCCCGTTCTGCTTTGGAATGTAGGCCCGTCTTTAAGAGTGTGCTAGAAAACCCTTTTCAGATAAATTGGTGCGTGCATTCCCATCAGAGCGTCGTGCCACATCCAACTATCTCCAGGCCTTTCGTCCCCGTCAACGTCCAGAACGCAATTCTAGCACGCCTCGTGGCTGCCCTGCAAAACGTGTCTCTTCGCTCCCATTATCAGAATGTTCCACAGAAAAAAACGACCGTTTATCATCACCAACGGGGAAACGAAGGGAACACTGGTCTTGCCGAGGCGCTTGAGTGTGGCAGTTATCAACGCATGTCCGGCGATTCACAATCTGTTATCGGAATCAATGTAGTAACCAGGGCGCTAGAATGCCAGCTGGTCACACGAAGACATCCTGTGGAAACCACTTTACAGCATGCTGGACCGCCTGCGATATCAGTCGTGTTCGTTTGTTGTGCCGACATTGATCCACCTGCATTGGTTGATCATATCCTATACCTGGTGGCGGCTTGCAACTCTCCGAAGAATGTAGCCCAACTGGTCAAGTTGGTTCCCTTGCCAAAGGGGTCTGAACAGACCATCTCCGAGATTCTTGGCATTCGCAGAGCAGCTACTATTGCAATTCGGGTATGGCCTAACACAACTGGGGAATCCTTGTATTCACGTCTTCCCTGGCCACCTAGCACGGCTCTACCATATTTGAAATGCTCCACGACACTCTGGACCCTGTTCCCATTGTTACTGCCCCTTGGCTCTCCCCCCCAGATATCCGCGGTGGCCAACTCGTGCCTACGCATGTCAAGCAACTCCGCACAACTGTTCCGAAAGACATGAAAGCCGCTAAGGAACAAAGGTCTAGGGCAAGAGTAGCGGCAAAGAATGCATCAAGTTTTTCCCGGTCTGTGCGTCGGAAACCTCGGGTGACGTTAATAACCGCGACGCAGGCCTGTGATCGAAGCGCTGGGCGCTGAATGGTTTGATGGTTTCAGGGGTGAACTGTTCCCAGCGGCTATATGTACATTGTAGCGCTAGGTCTTGGGCGTCTATCGCCAATGGGGAAAAAATACTCAGTGATCTTAAGCGCGGAAAATAAACTGGGTAAAGTGGGAGTGGCTGTGTCCCTACGCCCGCCAGGATCCAGATCGTAATGTTCATCGCCATAGTGGGTACGAGAAGTGCCGGAAAGTCGACCGTCGAGGACTATCTCGTTTCTAAAGGATTCACGCCAGTGCGCCTCGCTCAGAGGGGCCTCGTGAAGGTATGTCCTAGCTTATTTCTTTACGCTGTTCTATCGGACAAATCTCTGCTCTGCGTCGGCGATGCAAGCCTTACACGGCTTCATCAGTAGCTCATGGGTCAACCGTTCATCTTTCTGAGAATATAGTCCATCCAGATGCTTCGGAGCGGTCTTCTCTTCCCGATGCCAACTCTACAGTACTATCAGACCCCCCTCAACATCCGCACCCAGTGACATTTTCTTCCCCCGAGGAACTTCTCAGTCACATCACACGAAATTGGCGACGACATTTTGTAACCATCGACTTGGCATCCAGCCACTTGATCACCATTTTCGCGAAACGACCCTTTTTCTTGCTTGTGAACGTGGATGCCCCTCTACTGCAGCGTTACCACAGATTGCAGGGGTATGTGTTCATGGGAAACTATATCGAACTGTACTGGAAACACCCACAGCTCAGGTTTACTATCGCTGGAGGAATTCGTTCGCCAGGATGACGAGTGCGTGTTTGGAACTGAGCGAAAAAATTGCTCTAGCCCAGTTCATGAGTCCTCCCTGGGCCTCCGTGTAACAAGCCATCTCGTCAAACTCAACATAGTCAACACGTTCCAGTCCATATCGGAGCTACACCTTCATCTTGACTCGTTAGACATGACAAATACAGAACGGCTCCGTCCCAAGTGGGATACATATTTCATGGCATGGAATGCTTCTCGGCGTTATGTTACCTGAAGTTAACTAATCCTTTGTCAGACTCTTGCCGAGTTAGCGTCTCAGCGCTCGAATTGTATGAAACGCCGTGTGGGCGCCCTCTTGGTCCGCGATAACCGTATCGTTGCCACAGGGTAAGCCGCCTGTGGGTTTCGGCAACTGTAGTATCTGATCGGGCTTGCAAGGTATAACGGTACTCCTCGTGGGGTGAAAAATTGTAATGATGGTTGACCCGTTCCGCTCTTGTTTCCATTTCCGTTGATCAACTGCTGCCGTTAGGCGGTTGTGCGCACTGCAACCAGACCTCAAACGCTCCCGACCTCGAGTGCCTGTGCTTGCATGCGGAAGAGAATGCATTGTTAGAGGCGGGTCGTGACCGAGTGGGAACTAACGCGATAATGTACTGCAATACGTTCGTGTCGGTGGTCCTTGCTTCCCTTTGTTGACTCTTACACCACATCATTTCAGATGCCCCTGCCTCAAGTGTACGATCAAAATAATACAAAGCGGCGCTAAGAAGGTCGTTTACAACCTGAGCTACAAGGTGTATGTGTCTACCCTTTCTTCTGCGAAGTTGATTTCAAATAGATAATGGCAGAGATGAGGCATCGGCAAAGCTCTTCCAAGAAGCCGGCGTAGAAATTCGGCGTCACGTTCCGCCCGCTGCACCGTGAGATTGTAGTCAAATGCCGTCCATCTTCTCAAACCGCATAGCGTTACTCTTCCAGGATGAGAGTCATGTTGCTGTCAATATCCCATTTTGTCTCCTTCAAGAAAGCAACATCGGACGATATACGTCCCGATGTACCCATGAGGGCTAGCCAGACGGCGTCTTCATTGCTGTTCCTGAGTGCCTTATACAGTTCCCTTGCACACGCTTGGAGTTCCTGGTGTGTCTCGCGATGTAGAAACCGCCGGAAAAGCAGGATAACTTCCCATCCTGAATTGTCCTGCATGTGAACATTGGTCACTGCGGCGGTCATCGTTTTTATGATTGACCGATATAATTGATGCGAATGAGTGTATGCTGATTCTGTTCCGACAGCACTACCACCCCGGCGTGCAAGAGCACTTTGTTTATCCGCAGCCTCCAGCTTTGCCAAGATCGTGGAGAATCGGGGCCAGATGTCATCCCAGACTTTCCGGTTCATAAACGTGCCTACATGACTGACCAGGGATTCGACCAACTCGGCCGTGGCACTGACAACGAATATTTCCGGGTCGCTGAGCCGGTTTAGGATATATGGCCAGGCCTGGTGGACCGAGGGAAGGAGCGCGGACTCGGACAACACTGGCGTAGCTGATTTTAGGAGCATCAGGATCCGAGTCCGGATTACAGGTGAGCCGTGTGTAAGGAAATAGATGGAGCGCGAAACGATCTGTTTTGCCAATGTCTGCGCCGATGTAAGCGGCTCTTCACCTTCAGGACCTTTATCTCCTTTAGGCTTGTTTTGTGCCCCTTCCCCTTCCCCTTCCCCTTTGTTGAGGTCTCCCCAGGCTTGGCGAGGGGCAGGACCATAATCGGTATCATCATAATCCTCCGGGAGGTCGTTCCGGTGGGAAACCCAATTTAACAATGAATCGAGATTGTGGACTCTCATCGACGCCAAGGGGTCTTCTTTGGATGTAACCTGTACATGAGGCTCGTCACTTTCGATCACTTTGATGACCTCTCCCAAGACTCCTATCAGACCCTCGACGAGCACTCCGTATCCATGATACTCGTCCAGTCTGTCGAAACACTCTTCCACCACGTCCCCTGCCTTCTGAACGACGTCGCTCCCGACTAGTCGAACCAATATTGCTAGGACCTTGGTGGCATCGACGTCCAACCATCGGCGGCCCAGACGACGAGACACTGCGTCAAGGGCGTAGTCAAAATGTGAGAATAGGAGGTTTGCGGATGATGCATAAGAGGTCGCATCAGCAATCACCTTAAGAGTGGCGAGCGCCGTAAGAGATAGATGGGGTGCCGGAGAGGCAAGAGAATGAAGGATGGGATACAGGACGTGTACCAAAAGCGGCGTAAACTTGGCTTCCAAGATCATGGCAGAGATTGCGAGGAGTTGGAGGCAAAACGTCTTGTGTAGAAGAGACTGGGCCTTTGTGTCAGGGAGGGAGAAGCGATGAGGTTCTGCAATGTCTTTCGTAGCCCGTATCACAGCCAGTCCTTTTGTGAATTCCGTTCGCGGAAGGGGATCGTCTTCCGGTAGATTAGATGGGGGATTGGCGGCCTCAGTGGGCTCGATGGTCCACAACTCCGCTAGATCTCGAGCAAGCCCTCTGGTGAATCTCTCGAGTCGTTTGCTATGGGAGGTGATACCTCGTGAAAGTTGGTCTTCTCCATCGAGACCAGACCCGCTGACACCTTCCAGTAGTCGACCCGCGCACCAGAGAGCCGTTGCAGCGGTACGTGACTCCGAGTTCTGCCCAGTACTGGCAAACCACTCGATCGCATAAAGACAGCCGTCGCCGCTCGCACGACCTAATGCTCTGAGCATCCTTGCGAGAGCATCACTTGCAGACCTCGAAAGAACATTTTTGAACGAGACTTCGGGAAATGTAATCCTCTCTAAGGACTCAGGGTCACCTTCCAGAAACAGTTGCTCACCATGGGCATGATGAACTGTGACAGGCGGAGTGCTAAATTCTAGAGCCGAAAGGAGAGTCCAGCCCCACTTTTCAATGCCCCCACTGGGACCAAGGAGAAGATTTAATCCTG
Organism: Austroboletus rostrupii; assembly: GCA_038089255.1. Classification (NCBI taxonomy): domain Eukaryota; kingdom Fungi; phylum Basidiomycota; class Agaricomycetes; order Boletales; family Boletaceae; genus Austroboletus; species Austroboletus rostrupii. The sequence continues at coordinate 2,906 of JBBPKM010000991.1, read as the reverse complement.
GCAAAAGAGACGGCAGCCCAATACCTTTTGAAACGGGTGGGGGAACGAGTCGGCAGATTGCTTCCACCTGACCAGCAGCGTGTTCCACTTTAGAATCCGCCTGAGAGTTAATCCAGCGAGGCAACGAGTTGATACTGTCCTTAGCGATCTGCGTCAAGGTTTGCAACAACGAATGACACGCCGTACCACACGAGAGAAGGTCAATAATATAGCTATTTGCCGGATCGGCAACCTGGGGGTAAATCGAATTGGACAGGGAGAGTGACCATGATAATAGGAGAGGTTGTGACTGAGGAAGCGTCAATGAGGTCGAAGCTAAAATTTCTTTGGCCATGGTTGCTAGCGCGCCCAAAGCGGAAGGGGTGGGGTGGTTGACTAACGGGGTGAGTGTATTTAACGCAATATGAAGCTGAGACGAAGAGGCCCTTAGCCATGATGAGGTACGGACGACTAAGTAAGGCGCCGATGTGGTTGGCTGCTGTTCTACCTCGGGTGCGTCATCGAAATTTGCAAAGTCTTCGAGATCGACCACACTGCGAATTGCCCCGTCTGCAATGCAAACGGCGTCACCGATAGATAACACCACGACGTTCTGTATGACAAGAAGGGCCCCTGCCACGACATCACCATTAGCCCAACCCTTGTTCTCCTTGGAGGCGAGGGCTACGCGAGCCATCGTGCTGACGACACCCGGTAGCACTGATGGAACGAAGCGGGTTGGTGCATAGACACTGAGGATGATGTCCAACAACTGCAGAGATAGGCGTTGCAAGGCGCGGTAGGGTGATTTGGCGGTCGATAGAAGAAAATCCAGAGTCTGTCCAATCACAGGCAAGAACTGCGTAGTTTGCGCATGCGCTTGGAACTGTGCCAGACGTTGAGCGGAGCTGGGCGCCTCGGGTGGCGCCTCAGCATCCTGTCGTTCGCGTAGAAGCGCGAACAGACATCGTGTCGCGACTTCTTTTGTCTCATCGCTTCGATCCTTTCCCTTTCCCTTCCCCTCCAGACCACCGATAATGGAACTGCACAACATGAACGTCTGGCTCCAGATGTCCAGGTCGCCGGCCCACCACCACGAGTGACATAAAATCGTGGTTACTGCGAGGAGCTTCTCCATTACCTGATCGGGGATGCTATTGGATGGATTGCGGCGTAGGATGGTAGATAGAGGGAAAAAGACATATGAAGCGAGGTTAGTGGATAGCGCTGAGTCGGAGTGCTGGTCAAGAGTCCTCTCTAAGGCAGACAGAAGTTGCAGGACGATCGGAACATTGGGCGGCGCAAGCTGAGACTTTTCAAGCAAGGCGACACAAGTTGGCTTTAGCTTCAAAGGGGTCTATAGTAAGGAATCAACCTACAGAGTCCTGAGCTTACCTCGCAGAAAAGTCGCTGGTGTTCATCTTTGATAGATTGCATGGTGGACGTTGTGTTGAGGCGGGTAGGTCGGACTCCAGTATATGATTTAACTGGGCTTGCTTTTTTGGGGGGGCTTATCATCTATATATTATGCAGAGAAAGTAATTAACAGAAACCCGACAGCGAGTTCCCCGACAAACGTAAAATATCCCTACACACATATGCAGCCTGAAACATCTCCAACTACCTCCGAGCTAGTCCACTGAGCTGGTATGCCATCCTCCTCTGAACGAATGGAAGGCTTCCTAATATCCACAACGCCCAATCCCGGACCGTCGCCGAATCAAATGGACACCACCATGCGAATCGCTGTCGATGCTTCATCCCTGTAACAGATAGGATACCTTTTGTAAGGTTAATCACTTCGAACGCGCGTGCATGTCGCGTGGCGGCGTATTCGCGCAAAATCTCGTCGGCTTCAGAGACAAGTTTATTTTCGGTAGCACGGATGTGCTTCGCAAGGGCCTCTCCAAGGAAGATGGCATCCCGCAAGCCAAGGTTCATCCCTTGCCCCCCAGCAGGAGAATGAATATGAGAAGCATCGCCGACAAGAAGGATGGCGCTGCCTTCCCCGGACTCTCCCGAACCAAGACGAATGAACGAAGTGTCAGCGAGAGCCGCACGAGTACGGAAACGGGAAGACCATATAACATCTTTAATGCAAGTGGGTTTCGCATTGGGATTCACAGAGGGGTCCGATGAGAGGCGATACGGGCCAAAGCGGTCGACAAGCATCTGCATGAACTCCTTGGAGGGGGAATGGGGAGCATCGCCCTCCTCTGAGGGTACACCGCAGGCAATGCGATATACTTGTTCGAAAATAGGGGCTCCGGAAGTAGCAAGAGATTCGTTATAGGAAGATGGTAGGGGGAAGCAAAGGAAGAGATTGTCCGGGGACAACGTGGCCGACTGCACAAAATTGACGGAGTTTCTGGTATCGAAAGTGACATCAGCGAGAACCATTTGAGCAAGATTATTATCTGCTTCATTATCGGAGAGCGTTGGGTCGGAGAAGCCAATACCAGCCATAGTGCGGACCTTTACTGTGTAAGATAGCGTCAAGTGGAAGAATACCAAAAGGACTCACTACTGAATGCGCGCCATCTGCACCGACCACATACTTGGCCACCAGTACCCTCCCATCTTCGAATGTGACGTCGCTGAACTGTGGATCAATCGCATTGCGCCTCAGTCCAGCTACTTTGATAGATCTATGGACGACCACGCCGAGGCTGCCCAACTTCTTTTCAAGTATACGTTCGGTGACATTCTGGGTAATCATGAGAATATATGGATGTCGGGTATGTGCTTTGAGACTCTCGAAATGAGGGCTTATAAGCGTGGAATTCGAGCGCGTTCCGGCGTTAAACGAGGTATACTCCACTCCCTTTGATGCAATTTCATCTCCACAGCCTATTGCGTCCAACGCCTATGAATGTCTCAAACGTGAAGAAGAAAAGAAGGGAAAAGACAACATACTTCGAGAGTGG
>JBBPKM010000990.1:0-10832 GCA_038089255.1 Austroboletus rostrupii | reverse complement strand
TCTTATACCATACTAAAAAAGGACCCCTTCCTCCTCCCCGATCTCTCATCGACATCGACCATGGGCAAGTCACAGTCAAAGCTCTCGCTGGAACAGCTCACGGACCTCCAGAAGAACACGTACTGTAAGCCGCGTCCACATCCTCCTCGTCGCCGCTCACGCCGCCGCGCAAGTCGACAAGCGAGAGCTGCAGCAATGGTCTCTGAGTCCCCTCTCCCGTCGCCCAGTCTGACCCCGCACCAGGTACAAGGGCTTCCTCAAGGACTGCCCCTCCGGCCAGCTCGACAGGTCCGAGTTCCGTCGCATATACAAGCAGTTCTTTCCGTTTGGCGACCCTGGCGAGTTTGCCGACTATGTCTTCAACGTGTTCGACGAGAACAAAAACGGCACCATCGACTTCAAGGAGTTCATCTGCGCGCTCAGCGTCACAAGCCGCGGCCGTCTCGACGAGAAGCTCAAGTGTGCGTCTGCTCCCGCCGCATCGCGTCCCATCTCACCACGCTCTCAGGGGCCTTCCAGCTGTACGACATAGACAAGGACGGCTTCATCACCTACGACGAAATGCTCCAGATCGTCGCCTCCATCTACAAGATGACCGGCCAGATGGTCAAGCTGCCCGCCGACGAAGACACGCCTGAAAAGGTCCCCTCCCCCCAGATCCTCCACCGCCCCGTCTCATCTTCCGTTTAGCGCGTGGACAAGATCTTTCGGAATATGGATCGAGATAAGGACGCAAAGCTTACTTATGACGAATTCGTAGAGGGCAGCAAGCAAGATCCGACCATAGTTCAGGTAGGTTTCATCCACATGATCTCATTTTCCCTCGCGCATCCATGTGATGAATCCCAAACAGGCGCTCTCTCTCTACGACGGCCTAGTATAGGTTCGCCCCCGACTTCCCTTCCGAACGTACCTTATCGCATAGATGCTCGCGAAGCAGTCCCACGTAGTACTATCTCCCATTAATCTCCCCTCATATCCCCAACAGGACCTCGCTCCTTGGTCACGACCCTCCCACATACGTGCTTCTTCGGCCATGTACCAGTACTCTGTTGCTCCTAGATGTATACTATAATGTACTGTCCCTACACTCTACTCGGAGCCAGCTTCCCATACTTGCCAAGAACCTTGCTCTCCACGTCTTCCGCCGCCCAGGCATACAGCCCCTCCGCAAATTCCAGGTTGTCTCTTTCCGCCTTGAACAGCTTCACGTAGTCCTGTGGCTGCCCACCCTGTACAGCTCCCATTCCTGCGAATGGCGACACCGTCATATCCCGTGTGCCGTCGCCAGCTACGGCAACTTGTCATCTCAAAACACCAGAACCAGGCCGGAAACACCCACCGCTGTCGCCGCCAAAGATGAGACGGTACAGTCCGTTCAGGCCGAAAAAGTTGAGGAAATACCACGACAGCGAGGACACCCACCGGACGTCCATATCCGGTGTTTCAATGCCGCGTTGTAGCATCGACTTGAACCCGAGCGTCAAGGGAAACGGCAGCTTGACTGGAAAACCCATGAGCGACACACAACCAACCGGGCCGACTACGACGCACTCAGGACGAATCCCTGAAAGAAAAAGTTGATCCAGCCCATGATGACCATCTGTGGTACCATCATCACCATCTGCGTCTTCATCCCGGCCATCATCCCGTCCATGGCAGCCGGGTCCGCAAAAGGGTTCGATGCAGACAACGTCGAGTCCCCTTTGGGCGGTCCATCTTTCAGATACGTGCCCGCCTTGAACGCCTCGGACAAGTTCTGGGATATCGTCTTGTAGTATAGCGGTGGTATAGGCGACTTGGCAGACGTGGCACGGAGTATTTGAGATCTCACGAGTGCCCGTCTGGATATATGCAGCATTTCATTTTCGGACACGTCAACAAAGCGTGGCGAGGGACGCACTGTTCACGAAGCGCTGCACGGGTCAGCTTCTTTGGCGCAGACTGCAGTAAAACGACGACATAGTGTCGCAGCACGCCAACGAGAATCTTGGAGACGTGATCAGCCTAATGTTCCACAGCGTGGGTGACACCTGCCATGACCAGGGTGATTGGGAACAGGACCCAATCACGTATTTGGGGATCGAGATACAAGGAAGCCCTGTCGACAGAGTTGAGCGTGAATGTTACACGCCAGTTTCATGGCAAATACGAACGGAGTACTTGAGGACATGACTGCAAATATTAGCCTTGTCTTTTTGGTCAGCTGCCTCTTTTGGGTGGGAACCATAGCCGCAGCAGCGCTCGTCCAACACGACCATCACCGGCGTCATGGACAACTCCCCGACCGCACTTTTTGACACCTATGAGCAAGACTTCCGCCAAATAATCGACAGTGTACGGCTGAAGCTTGACGGTGACGGTAAAGATGAGCGCGGAGGTAAGACCGCATGTGTGAACGCATCGAGGCTTTGTCAACGTGTATTCGGACAGAGCAGCGAAGAGCCGCCCTCAGACGTGTGGAGATGGAATTGGACGAGGCAGATGAAATGGTATGCGCTCTACGCCTTGGTTCCGTCCACTGGCTAACAGGTATCCAGATTTCGCAAATGGAGATCGAAATCCAGGGGATACCTCAGTCCATCAGGCCCCAGTACCAGACTCGCCTCAGAACTGCAAAAGCCGACTTGACCAAGTTCAAGAAAGCATCCAAGGACATTCATGCTCAGTTTTCTCGGGCAGAGTTGCTCACGTCTCCTGGGAGAAGCGGCACGCCGACCTCAGATGAGCCATATGGCGCATCGAGCGACAGAACGAGGTTGCTGGCAGGTACTGCAACGCTGGAAGATGGAACGAGGCGATTGCAAGAATCTCAGCGGATAGCCCTCGAAGCCGAAGACCAGGGTGCTGAGATTCTTATGAATCTCCGTACGCAGCGCGAGCAAATCGAGAATGCAAGGGATACCGTAAGTCATTGTCGTTTTTGCGATGAAAAAACATGCGTTCATCATTTTCCCAGTTACGGACTGCAGACACGGCCATAGACCGTGCGTCAGGGACATTGAAGAAAATGATCAGGCGGTAGGTTGATGTCTTTTCCCTGTCCAGTTAACTCGCCGTTTCTGATTGGTTGGCCCAGGATGTACCAGCAGCGTATAGTGACTGCCGCTATCATTGGCTTGCTCGTCCTGCTCATCGTGATCATTATCTGGGAAAAGCTTTTCCGCTAGGACATTTTAATTATATATGACACACTTTCATAGGACCACCAGACGGCGTATTTATCATTTTGCATACCAGTATTCTACCGTTGCACTCGAGTGTTTTCATGAGGAGGGCGACACCTTCTCAGATCATCTGTTATAGTGATACGGTTTGAACAACCGTCGACAGTTACATGCAATTAGACGAGCTGCCAACTCGATTTCTCCCAAAGGCAGTGTTTCACACCAACAAACGGGTTATAGTATTTTTCTACATGTAATTGGCACAACGTGCTGAAAAACCGCCACTTACGTGCCGAGGTACCAGTATGAAACCCAGTGAACGTTTAAACTGTCCGCGATTCACATCATCCTGACAATTAAAATGCGATGAGTCCCAAGACATTTCAAATAAATACATACTAGGAAGGAACTATCTAAGAATATGATGCAATTTCTACAAGAGAGGCGGTTAGTGCAGGAACCGTCGGAGTAAGGTAGATTTGGTTTGAACCAGGTTGCTTTGATCCAACATTGGACGCAAAGATTACTCACACGCTGTGTATGAAACATCCACTAACATCCGGAACTATCCCGAATCCTGGCCCTTGAGGGGTAAATGAATGTCATCCATGGGACATTACCTCATGTCTATCGCAAGTCGTTCGAGACAAGCATATGATAACTTATCTTGCCATATGAATTCACATGCACATCATCATCGCGTGACCCACCTCGAACAACAGGTAAATTCATGCGTTCACCGCTTAACATTGAATGAAAAACGTGGGTGGCAGGTCACCGGCATCGTTATGTTCGGGTTGGAAAAATAGCTCCCCCCTCTCCCGACAGAGATCACCTGTTTTGACCGTGGAGGTCGAGTATTTGGACTGCTGCGGGAACTTTGACAGCGATGAGGCACTGTCAATGGCAACACAACTGATGCCGGTACTGTGTAATCAATGGTGCCAGTGATGCGTGATTCCCGTGGTAATTCGTTCTAATGGAAGCAAATGAGAGAAAGAAAAAACTGCGTACCGTATCATAAAGCCTAGATATGGTCAAGCTCACGATTTGTGATTCCATTGATACCAAACGTCAAATCGAGTAAATAAAACATTGCGCGAGAAAAAAAAAACAAAGGCACAACAAATCACCTCTAGGCGCTGGGAAACTACATTGCCTGCCCGTACTCATGCGAGCCCTGTTCCCCATGTCTCGGGTGTTGATGGTATGGATCCCCGTATGGTGCATAGTCATACGCATATGCTGGCTGTGTATAATGATTCGTATAGTCCTGCCCAAGAGCTCCCACCGCACCATTGCCTGGTGGATGTGCTGTGGAGGTTGTTTGGCTCTGATACACACCATAGGCATCCCCGACGTAATGCTCTGGCATTCCTGTATGCCCGTATGCTCCAGGTTGCCTATAAGAGATAGGAGCAGCGCTTGCAGGGAGATTGACCTGACTACTGTAGTCATCATCATACGCATACTGTTGGGGGGGATCCTCATCATAGGTAGCTGCGGAAGGGTTGTACTGTCCATATGCACTTGATGATGGGTGAGAGTACGTCCCATTGTATGCCGGCATGGGTGGGTAATCGGCGTAGTCAGCTCCTGTCGGATTGGTATGATAGCTTGGCGCGACACTTTTGTTATCAGAAGCGAAAGGATAGTCCTTGGCGTACGGACTGGGAGAAGGCCCTCGCTTAACAATGGAGGTGGCGTCGTCATCGTCGACGGAGAGATTCGGCAGTGTGGGTTGTGGTAAGGGCTTAGCTATCATTTCACCCTTCTTGTTCTTTAGGTGAGAGAAGTCGCCCATAGCTTCTTTCTTAGCAAGTGCTGCAGCTTTGGCTAACCGGGCTTTGTTGCGACGTTTGATGACTTCAGCGATACGCTGAACGCCACTTAATTACTTACGAACAAGGTGAGCAAGGATGTAAGACTCACTTTGTCGACTTTGTGGCAGACATATTCCTGAAGAAATGTCAGCGAATGCCTATCCTAGCAAAGGGTGGGCATAAGTTTACCTTCAAGTTCCCCTGAATGTAGCATAGAAGAGGAATGTAACAGATACCGGCAATGATGAGCAAAAAGAGAGAGCCGGCAAAGACGACAAAAGTAAAGAATGTTGTGACAGTGAGGGCGGACGTCGAGAGACTGTTTCCAGCAAAGTACTTTGATATTTCGTACCATGCGCCATTTTTTTTCTTGGCGAGGTAAATGCTATACAGGGTCAGGGCATTGATTGTCTGTCGAGGACCATCAGAGAGAAGTAGCCGCTTCCAACCTAGACGAGGTCAGAGCACATAAAACGATAGAGATCCAAATGACTTGCTCTTGAAGGTGAAGAAAATGAAGAAAGCAAAATCATCCTTTTTCTTGGTGGAATTGCTGATGTGGTCAAAAAAGCAGAAGTAGTCGTACGAGCCTATAGCAAGCGTATTAAATGATAACTAATGGGAGGCAATATATATGAGACATACGAAGTGAATAATAGTGGTTGGCCATCACGTTCGTGAACGCATATGAAATATCCCGGCTGGCTATTATCTTTTTTGATTTGCGAGCCTCATATGCCAACTGCAAGAAGATCAGAAGACAGAGGGCTAGACTGAAAACACATCCTCACCAAAAGGAAACCAAATATGATACACCCCACGAACAGCCACTTTCCGATATTAAAAGGGATATAGAAACAGCCCTGTTGATGTTGACAATCGTTGAAAATTTGATTTGACCACGCGGATGTGGTCAACATCGTGGTTGCGGAAAAGATATCAGAGATGTACACAAGAAACGACTTGAGAATAATTATGTAGAGCCACAGATACCTGTATGGACAGTGAGATAAGTGCTCGTACAGAGGGCGACTCTGGGCACATATAGCATAGCGTCGAAGACTCACTTTAACCGCATGAAGAATCCATTGTCTGTGAACTCTCGCGTGTCGATAAAGTCGAACTGCAGTGCCCGAGTTAGCACCAAGATTTGGGGTAGAAATTCGGGACGTCGCACCTTGTGGTCGGGAACGACCTCTCGTTTCCATGCAGGGCCGGAACAACACATTGTGGGTGGACGGTATAGCTGGACGGGGACGGCAGCGAGCGAGTTGTGGAGGGTGGTTGTCAAAGATCGTCGGTGCTGGTGCGACACAGTCACACACAGAATAAAACGAGAAGGAGCGGGGCGGAAAAGAAAGACGGGGGTGCTCGTGAGCGCTGTCGACGGTGGTGGAACGGAACAAGTCGAGACGTATCAAGGCAACAGCCTGAACTCCTTCGTTATGTAACAGCCGGCGCTTGATCTGCAACAATGACCACCGTACAGAAAATTAAAGTGCGCCGCTCGCTTCTCCAGTACAGTCCCCACTGACCGCCCGCCTAGGAAATCGAAGATGAAATGGTAATATACAATATCTCCCCACCGCCCCACCATTCACCCCGCCTCTAGGCTAGAAGTATGTCTATGTACACATCTTTGTCCTTGTGTCAAACGTGCCCAATCATTTAGCCCAAAAGAACAAGGCCACGAGCTACCATCTCGGCCAGCTCAAGGCGAAGCTCGCAAAGCTCAGACGTGACTTGATATCGCCGTCTGGAGGCGGTGGTGGCGGCGGCGGCATCGGCTTCGATGTTGCTCGAACAGGCGTCGCATCTGTCGGCTTTGTCGGTTTCCCGTCCGTTGGAAAGGTGATCGCGATGCATCCTCAAACCCATCGCCATGCTCACCATCAGCAAGTCTACCCTCATGTCAAAACTCACGGGAACACATTCAGAGGTGTCTGAGATCGACTTCACCACTCTCACTACCGTCCCCGGCACGTTGAAAGTGCACGGTGCACCGATACAGATCCTTGATCTGCGTAAGTGTTCGGCATTGTACAGACACCAAAGCTCAACACCTCTTAGCCGGGATTATCGAGGGTGCCAACGACGGCCGTGGCAGAGGTCGCCAAGGTGAGTGCTAGATTGTTCGCACGTGTGGCTCTCTTTGCTGACGGTCTCGCCCCCAGTTATCGCCGGTACGAAATGAAACACAGCACACTGCAGCTTTCCGCTAAATACTTGTTTCGTTTTTGGTAGTTGCTCGAACTTGCAACCTCATCTTCATTGTGCTTGATGTTCTCAAGCCTCTTGGAGACAAGAAAATCATCGAAGGTGAACTGGAAGCGTTTGGAATCCGACTCAACAAAAAGCCTCCTGCCATCCTAGTTCGCAAGAAAGAAAAGGGCGGGATCGCTATCACGAATACCGTGCCGCTCACAAATATTGATCACGACGAAATAAAAGCCGTCCTCAGCGAGTACAAGCTCAGCAACGCGGATGTCACCATACGGGAGCCGAACTGTACCTCGGACGATTTGGTAGATGTAATCGAAGGCAACAGGCAAGGTCTCATCCTTCTCTATCTGTAGTAGCTTACACACCTACAGAGTATACATACCTGCCGTATATGTGGGTTCATGTCACAACCATACGCGGGGTTATCGTGTTAATCCATGATTATAGGTCCTAAACAAAGTAAGCAAGTACCACGCAAATTTAGTGGGCATTTATGCTCTCCCACTAGATAGATGCCATATCGATAGAGGAACTCGATCTCCTGCAAGTATTTCACTTCGATTTCACCGTTTGATGGGCCATAAGTAACATTTCTATACAGATACAAAATCCCACACAGCGTCCCCATATCATCCAGGGAATGGATGAACGTCGACGAGTTGATTGAGAAGATGTGGGAAGCTCTTCAACTTGTCCGTGTTTACACGAAACCGCGAGGTCAGTCGCCCGATTATTCTGCGCCAGTCGTCCTGCGTCAGGGAAAATGCTCGATCGAAGATTTTTGCAATGCCATTCACAAGGAAATCGCGAAACAGATGAAATAGTAAGTCAGCCGACGGACCCTTATGTCGTCGCTAAGCTATCTATAGTGCTGTCGTGTGGGGAGCCAGCGCAAAGCATGCACGAGGGCAAAAAGTCGGTTTGGATCACATCTTAGAGGACGAAGATGGCAAGTCAAAATGATTATACTAACGTTTTCTACGTTGACCATCCAGGCACAGTGGTGCATATCTCAAAACGGTAGATAAGCGGATGCATGTCGATTATGCATGTAGGGCGCATACTACTATTACATTAGGTATATTACACCCAATCGGACGAAAGCCCACACCAATCCAAGTGCACAGTACACGCTTGTGATCATCAAAGGAAGAAATTCAACCTGTGCGTATCCATTGTAAATCAAAGGAAAGGCAAGAGTGAACACCAATAGCGGAGCAAAACCCAGCAAGTATGCATTCTCCAACTGCTCCAGTATCACCCGAGGGAACGTAGTTGGAAACCTAGGAAGGCTCAGAAAGAATTCAGAAACGATAACGAAAGTTCACTCACTGATAAACTTGTTTGTATAGTGGAACGAGTACCATGATGCCCCAGAAAAGGGAATAGATCATCTTGACCAAAGTCTCTGTGCCAAAGTAAAAACCATGTGTGCCACCTACACCGAAAAGACTCGCCGTTGGGAGTGAACAACAATGGAAACAATGAAAATATCCCAGAGATGCTTGCTATCAGGTAAGTTTTAAAATATGCATAGTCGTCAGCCGCAAGCAGACTGCCAATTTATGAGCCACAGGGATCGATTCATAAAAGACTCTACCTGAGGGGTACGAGAACGAGGAGGACGGCCTTTTCGTGGACATGCCAACCAAACATGAACGAGGTGTAGCCGCACAACGTAAGAGCAGTCAAGAAGGATTTATAGTTCGGCGTCCTCCACAGCTTCACCAGGAAAAACTTATAGGGCATATGAGACAAAAAAACTCTATCCCAAAGTATATCTGCTAGGCTTACCATTTGGAAAACGATCGTGATTACAAACGTATGAATTGGCTTGACGGTCGGAAGAATAGCAAAGACCGTGTCTCCCACAAGGCCGCGTGATGTAGAAGTTACCCCTTCCTGATTTACCATCAAATCCATGCCAAAACGTTTAGTCACTTCGAGTGTACGGGTTAAGGGCTGAAAACATGGCGTATGCAAGACATACACTGAAGCAGCACGCGATCCAGCACTGTCACTAAAGCCCATGCGTTCGGAGCCCAGTAAGCATGATTCAAGCCGCGGGTAAACGGAAAGAGGCGAGACAAAAGTTGCGGTAGTTGTCCCATCAAAATGAACGGTCCAAGCGAGGCTCCGAAAATAAGAATTACCGTGTTGGCCAGAGAGATGAACTTTGTTGGAAGGATCTCGCCGGAAGAGGACATGCAGTGCGAACGCAAGAGGTAAATAAAATAAGCAGGCTATCAGTTTATAAATAAAAGAAACGAAGAAAAGAAAGCCTGAGAGCATACCGCAAGGTACACGTAGATGTGCTTGAAGTTGAGGAGCACGGCAAACAGTAGGCCACTTGCCAACTTTCTACCCTATAACAGGAAGCAAATTTTGTCACTCACGTCCCGGTGACACAGAATTTCGCACCTCGCGCGCCATGAGAACCGACCAAAGCAAGATTCCAAACATGAAGCCATTGTATTGAAAATGGATATGGTCGATGATGAGGAAACCTGGATGGAGGAAGAGAGAGGCAGAGAGGATACGCTGCAAAGAAGGGTCCACCGCTCCACGAATGAATCTAAGTTGCAGGATTGATTGGTTTGTTACGTTGTTCCGAGATTTTAGAGGTCACAAACCTAAGTAATGCTGCGCCGAGGACAAGCTCAGTTAATATTACGGTGCTTCGCTGATATGCGATAACAGACCACGCGTCGTAGTTGAGGTTATAAAGGTTTACTATCTGTGGATCAACGAACGATGCGGGAATTGACAAAAGCTTTTCAAAATAAGCAAAAAATGGAGGGTAGTCAAGCGCTGTCGAGCATAAATAAGTGTTTTTGCGAACACAAGTCAAGAGCGGCCTCACTCCACTGTGATGTGGTCTGTAAAACTGGTCAACGTAAAGCGGAAGTCGCTACTAAGTGACAGCGTACATCAAAATACCATTGGGAAATGGGAAGTGAGTAAGTGGTTGCAAGCCAGTTACGGTGCACTTCAAAGTCTGTGGAACGACTGTATCATGCTTGAGAGTCAGCCCTATTAACACGTGTGTCCAAACTTACTAAGAGGAGAAGAGAAGGAGTTTGGTAGCAGTCGAGAACAGTAATATATCGACTTCGGAGCGCGTGACAAAGTGCGACAGATGGAGCCAACGGGTGGGGTAGTACCGTGGCATAACATTTGATTGTTCCAATGTCTTTTCTTCCGGTATCGGTGGCTGCTGGGTATACCTCGGCGAGGATGGCAAAGAGTTGGACATGACTACTTCCACGTAGTATTGAAGTTAGCGTTGGTCCAGGGGCACCGCCACTCAATTTACCGGCTCGACTACACCCGCCATGAGCAATCAAACCGTCGTTGCTGATACGGCAATACAAGCAGCCTCGAGGTATGTGTGCCCATCTTTGGCACTGACCCATCTCATGTTCTGCGTAGGGCAGCTCTCATCAAATTGCTGTTCTTCGCGGCTACGCTTGCCCTTCTGCCCATTTCCTCTTACTTTGTTTCGCTCAGGTACTTGTGGGGAGGTGCAATGACATTCTAACCTCCTTTGGACTCCGCTCACTGCAGTTGTCAGGTAACCACAATTATGCTGCTATAACTGCCATTGCCGTTGCAAACC
>JBBPKM010000989.1:0-10845 GCA_038089255.1 Austroboletus rostrupii | reverse complement strand
AACTCGAGGGCAGGCTCGTAGGGTACAAAAGGAGACGTAGAAAGTAAGCATGTATGAGTAACCGCTGACTGAGGTATCAGTCAGCGCGGAGAGATGAGTCAATAGAAATGAGTAACTATGAAGGAACCGGAATCCCGGTACAATAGTCGTGAGAAGTCGTGAGTGACTATTGTGAAAGGAAGATAAGTCCAGATAAAGGCATAACAGAAGAAAAGAACAAAGAACTAGGGATAGATCGTAACATCAGGGGTTTCAAGATGGAGTTCTGTTGGTTTCAGGGCAGTGGTATTTGATATGGTGAGTGCAGGGGGTGCTGATGGTATTAGTGGTGGAGAAAAGAAGATTCTTCCAGTCTGGAGTTGTGGGGTTGGACTAGGTGGAGTGGAGATTTGGGGAATTACCAGGGATCACTCTAGTTGTGCTGTTAGTTCTTGTATGTCTTGGTTTTTCTGGGTGAAAGGTTCGTCAGGATCTGTTGGAATTTCTTCTGAGAAGTTGGAAGCAGTTGAGGATACTGGGGAATCTTGGCAATGTTGCCAGCTGGAGTATCGATTTGGGTGAATGTTGGGCGATCTAAAGCAATGTTAGTTGCAATGGATAGAGCTTAGTTCTTTTGTTACACTTCAACCAGATAGGTAGGAGCATAGCCCTTGTGGAGCAAGAACCAAGTGTTTGATAACCCTAAGGTCAAGGGTTTCGAGATATATTCAAGTAGCATCCACTCAACAGTAGAACAGAGACTGATTGACTAGGAAACTAAGTGGAAGAGAATGCTTAGGAGCTAGTACACAGAGAAAATATATTCGGAAGAATACAAGGAAGAACTAAGCTAAAGTACAGAGAACATGTTGAAGGGTTTATATATGTGAAAGCAAAGTCAAGGGCAGGCTTGTATAGTACAAAGGAGGAAAGAGAGAAGTAATGATATATAAGTAAGTACTGACTGATATATCAGTCAGTGAGGGAGAATGAGTCAAAGGAAATGAGTAATCATGAGGGAACCGGTATGCCAGCACAATAGTCATGAGGAAGTATGAGTGACTATTGTGAGAAGAAATATAAGTCTGTATATAGACACATTTTAAGGAAAAGAAATAGAAACTAAGGATGAATTGTAACATATCTTAGCTTGATTCTTCCTTATTTCTACATCTGTTCTAATGGATCCCCATCCAATTCCCCTTGGTCCATTATCCAAGGCCTGACCTTCACCCTCTGATATTTTGCTCCCTGAGGATATTTTCAATACTTCTTGTAACCTGGTCCTCCTGGCATAGCCATATGGCATGCATACCTGATGAGTTTCTCATTGAACTCCATTCTTTTGTCCTCAGATTCCATTCATGCATGTATGCTGATAGGATATCCAGTTTTTACTTGAATTGCCCTGAAGGTCAAGTCTCTGAAGGGCTGCACTCCACCCTACTCAGGATGAAGTATAACAACAACCCTGCCTCTGCCTTCATCCTTCATAAACAACTCTTCTCAGCTTCATGGAACAGAAAGTCCATCACTTCTGAACATATCACTGATCTCCAGACACTTGAATCACAACTCATTGGCATGAAATTCTTGGTCAATACAAAACTACTTACTTTTGTTCTTCTCAACTCTCTCCCAGACATCCCAAAGTGGAATGCATTCACATCATTGGTCATCAACACAACAAAAAAAAGCAAATTCACCTTCAATGCAATTGAAAACCAAATTCTATTCAAAGAAGCTTGCCTTGAACTTCAGAGCAGTGAAAGCACCATGAGAGTAACACCAGAACATATCTCTGAAGCATTCTATGAACACCATGGATGAAAAGGACACAGCACAAAGAAATGCTGGAACTATTAGAGGTAGAGCAAAGGATTAAAGGAGGATGCTGGAGAAAATAAAAAGGGAAAGGGAAAGAAAAAGGAGACAAAGAAAGAGAATAAGGTAAAAGACCCACTAGATAACACCCTTGAAGATATAGGAAAAGTGAATGTATCTAGATACAATGTGTCCAAGTCCCTAATTGAACATATTCAGGCTTACACTTCATCCAACCTCCACTCCCATAACATAAACACAATCATTATAAACTTCAGAGCAACATCACACATGTTCCCAGAACAATCCTGGTTTCACACATTCTGCCTTTTATGACTGCTGTGAAATATACTATTTGGAGACAAGTCCTCCATACATGCAACCAGTATTGGAACTATCTTACTCCACTCCAATGTAAATGAAAAACACATTGAGATTTCACTCACAAATGTACTTCTAGTTCCTAAATTCCACCTATCACTCATCTCTGTTCACTATCTCATGCATACTGGACTTTTTACAATCTTTAAAGAAAATTCTGAAATCTATGTCATATGAAAAGGCAAAACTCCAATCATGATCAGAACTTACAAGAAGGGTTTATACAATGCAGCAGTCACTCTAACATTAGAAATGTAATGGGGTCTCATCTCTGTCAACATAAATGCCCTTCACAGGCACATGGAACATATGTCAACCACCAGGATTAGACAAATGGTTTGTCATGATCACCTAAATAACATCACCTCTGTCACTGGAATCCTATTCTTCTGCAAAGCACATGTTTTGGAAAGATGAAAAAGCTCCCCTTTGAGTAAGCCACTACACTCCAAGCAACTTGTGCATTACAAATCATGCACACTGATGTCAGAGATCTGATTGCACTGAGATCTTATGAAGATTTCTGCTACTGACTCCTCATTGTCAATGACTTCATATGCTTTTCTTGGCTATACTTTCTAAAACAAAAAAGTAAAGTAACAAATAAGCACAAGAAGTGAAATTCTGATATCCAAACTGCACTCTGCTTAGAAATCAAGTTAGAAACAATAAACATACCACACATGGACTTCTTGAGGAGTAATAGAGGAGGCAAATACACCAGAAGGGAATTTTTAAAACAACTTTGACAAAATGGCACCATATTGGAAAAATCTGCATCATGTACACCAGAACAAAACAGACTTTCCAAGCAGATAAATCAAATATTAGTCACATTAGCAAACACCATATTATATAATTCAAACCTTCCAAAATCTTTCTGGGCTGACACAATAATAACTGCTGCCTATGTCACTATATGAAGTCTGAGCTCCACACTCAATGGTAATACACCCTACATCAAGCTTTTCAACTGAAATATAAACCACAAGTTCTTCTGATCTTTCGGATGCCTAGCATACACCCTCATACCAAAGGAGCAACATGGAGGAAAATTTCAGCCCCATAGTCAAAAATGCATCCTGTTAGGATACATCCATGGGCAACAGGCATACAAACTCTTTGATGTACAATTATGAACAGTCATATTGTTGAGAAACATAACATTCCATGAAACAGGACATATTTCTAATGTCAAATCTGCCCTATGGGAAACTTCTGACACTTTATACACAACACCACACATCTCTCAAAAACAATGAATCTAATTGGAGCCAGCACCTGGGATGAGGACAAGGATGTATCAGGCACTTCAGAGGCAGTGGAAGCAGTGGGAGATGTAGGGCAGCCAGATAGAGAACTTGACTCCTTCTCCATACAAATAGAAGAAACTATTAAGTCTTATAACAAACAATGTATATGAAATCATTCCAATTCCCCATAGAATCACTCCCATCATATTAAAAACAGTGTTTTGAATCAAACACAATAAAGACAGAGAAATGGAATATTACAAAATCCAAATTATCATCTGAGGCTTTATACAAAAAAAAGGTATCAACTATCAAGAGGTATTTACCCTGGTCATAAACCTCAATTCTGTTCACACCATCATCTCCATTGCAGCAAAATACAACCTAGAACTAGATCAAATGAATGTCTCAATAGCATATTTGAATAGAGAGCTGAATGAGGAACTATACCTTCACCCTCCTTTGGGCATCCCAATACCCCATGGATACTGCTGAAAACTTTAGAGATCCCTATATGGACTAAAACAAGCTGGCTGGACATGGAACAAGACACTTGACAAAAAACTGGGGGAACCTGGGATTTACTTGACTAAATGCAGAAACATATCTTTATGTCATATGAAAGGCTGGGCAAGTATGCTTCCTAGTTGTATATGTCAATGACCTTCTTCTAGCTATATCCACAAGACCATTCATGGACTCCATGAAAGGTATGCTTTCCACTGCATTCAAAATGTGTGACCTTGGAGAAGCCAAGTATTTGCTTGGACTTGAAATTAGCCATGACTGGCAGCATTGTGTAATCTCCATTATGCAAACTTGTCATGCACAGACTATCCTAGAGCACACAGAGATGTTGAATACCACTGTTACGCTTCGACTGGGTAGGTAGGAGTGTAGCCCTTGTAAAGACAAGAACCAAGTGTCGGATAACCCTAGGGTTGAGGGTTTGAGATAATTCGGGATAGTGTCCACTCAAGAGTAGGACGAGGGCTAGTTGACTAGGAGACCAGACGAAAGAGAGTGCCTGGGAGCTAGCACAAAGAGGAGATGTATTCGGGGGAATACAAGGGAGAACTAAGCTAGAGTACAGAGGACCTGTTGAGGGGTTTTATATATGTAACAGAGAATGAGGGCAGGCTCATAGAGTACAAAAGGAGACATAAAGGATAAGCATGTATGAGTAATGCTGACTGAGATATCAGTCAGTGAGAAGTGATAAGTGAAACGAAATGAGTAATCAAAGGGGAACTGGGATACTGGTACAATAGTCGCAAAAGTATGTGAGTGACTATTGTAAAAAAAATATAAGTCCAAATGGAGACATAACAGAAGAAAGAAATAGAGGTTAGGAGTAAATCATAACATTACCCCCTTATTACATTCGAAGTCATAGCGAAGAACTTAGATATCCAAATATCCTCCACAAGGGGACCCCATGATGTTGGCATAGGCCACATCATCTAGTCCATCATCAGAGGGTGCTGGAGAAGGAACTCGAGGAGGAGGAGGATGCCTGGGATGACTTGTGGGGTAGGGGCATGCATGAGGAGCACCCTGTGAACTGTTGCAAAATCCTGCGGGGGAGATGGGCAGACCAAATGTAACTATGGCACAGTGGGATGAGGATGAGACAGAGGAATGGTATGAAGAGAACGAGGAGGAGGGAGGAGATGGCTTAGATGTGGGTTGTTGGAGGGGGCATTGATTGGCATGATGGCCTGGTGCCCAATGAAGACATTGAGTGCATTGAAAGAAACGACAATCAACTTGTTTGTGATTGAGTCGATGGCACTGGAAACAAGTTGTGTGATATCGGGGGTGATTGGAAGGAAGTGGATCAAAACCATCGTTCCCTGTCCACCAGGCTTCTGTGCATTGGATAAGTTGTTCTTCCAGAGAGTTCAATGCCGAGGATAAGGCTGACGGAGTAGAAGGAGGAGGAGGAGTAGTGAGTCATTTGGCCAAGGGAATCTTCATTGCCAACTCTTTGCAGTAGTGATCAACATCTAGAAGGAATTCGGTTATGTCTAGTTCATGCATGGTGGTGACGAGATCTTGCTGTAGGGCATCCCTGATATGGATAAGTCATTGCCCATAAAGGGCAGTCTGGGCATCTTGCAGGAGAATATTCCCCATGGTTCTGAGAGTTCCACACTGAAGATATGAGCAATATAGCATGTGGATTGCTGAATCAGGGTCTAAGTGGGTGTCAATAGCAGTGGCGAAACGGGAATCGGCTAGGATCTGCTTATATGCAATGGAGCGAATGGGATTTACAACTGGCTCTTTGAAGCGATGGGCAAGACGAGGGGTATCAATAGTGAGGATGGGAGAGGAATGTTCTAAGGCAACAGCAGTGGCTTCGATAGTGGCTAGAGTGACCAGGGGGGTAACGGGGCGAGTAGGTGCGGGAGAAGGCACGGTAGAAGTCAGAAGAGAGGAAACAGAGGAGATGAAGATGGTGTTGGTGATAGGTGAAGACATGGTTGGGATTGTTGCAAGTGACAGGTCAGGTGCATTGAGAGGGGAAGACGGAGGGGTGAAGTCTTTTGTATGCTTGGAGGGTGGACTTTGCATGTTTAAGATCCCACTCTGGGACCCAAGAATCTTCTTTGGCTGAGTATCCTTTCCATCGGATCAGATAGGAACAGGTATGCGGAGTTCTGCAATGCTGTATGATCTTCTCAATTTCATATTCTTCTTCGCCTGCGATAAGATCAGGAGGTGGTGCAGGGAAATTCTTTCCATAAATGGTGTTCTTGGTGTATTTCGTGAGAAGGGAAGCATGAAAGACATCATGTATTTTCCATGTGGCAGGGAGTTGAAGACGACAGGAGATAGGTGATAGGACCTGAACAATGGTAAAGGGTCCTTCTCATTTCGGTGCAAATTTCAGGTTGGCAATAAGTCGCTTGAGGTTTCTAGCTTCTAGCCAAACCTTATCTCCTTTGGCAAATGGTGTAAAGCCTCTTCGTGTCCGAGCGGCCATAGTTTGCCAAGTTAATTCATGGGCCACGAGGGCCTCTTCTCTGGCTGCAATAAGGGTCTTTAGGCAGTTTTCGGCGGCAGGGAGTTCTAAAGGGCAAATGACAGAAGGAAGGGCAACTGGTTCATAACCCATGGTGAGGTAAAAGGGGGATTTGCCGGTAACAGAATGAGGGTGATGGTTGTGGACAAACTCAGCTGTTGTGATATGGTTGACCCAAGTTCCTGGGGAGTTACCACACACTATGCGGAGGTATGTTTCGATCTCTTGGTTAACTCGTTCGGTTTCGCCATCTATTTGAGGATGATATGCTGAGGAAAGGGCGAGTTTATAGTTTAAGAGTTTTCCTAGTTCTCTTGCAAAGGCAGAGGCAAACTGTGGGCCTCAATCCAAGATGATTTTGTTATAGAGACCAAAGTGTTTGTATACTGAGTGAAAGAAAAGAGTGGTGATTCTTTCTGCGGTGACCGTTTTCGTCGTTAGGCAAAGGATTACCCCCTTAGTAAGCCCATGGTTGACCACGACCAAGAGAGAATCAAAGCCGGAGGATAGGGGAAGGTCAGTAATAAGGTCACAAGAGATTTGCTGGAAGGGACATATACAAGAGGACATGATGGGTGTTAAAGGAGGGACAGTGGGATGAGTATTGGATTTGTTCTGTTGGCATGTAGCACACCCAGAGATGTAAGAGCGAACAAAGGAGGCCAAACCAGGCCACCAGAATTTGGCAGCGACGAGTTGTCGTGTTTTAAAATAGCCAGGATGGCCTGCAGTAGGGTGATCATGGCAGCGGGCGATGATAGCATGGCAGAGGGTAGGGTCTGCAGAAATATAGACACGATTGCAGTAATAAAGAAGTCCATCACGATGTTGCCAATTGGCGAGACGTGCACATAGAGTAGCAGGGAGGTCTTTGTTCATGGATTGAAGGGATTGAAGGACCAGAGGGTTGGAGGAAGAGGTAGAAGAGATCTTGTCATAGAGGGCTAGATCAATGAGGTTGACAAAGAGCAACAGAGGGAGTAGAGTAACAGCGTCATTGTCAGTGGAATCATCCGGGCAGCAGTCCGGGCGTCAAGAAAGGGCATCCGGGCCTGCAAGGAGTACTCCAGGCATGTGAATCATTTTAAGATCGTGATCCGCAATATTGAGGAGCCATCATGCTTGTCGACGGTTAAGTTTCTGGAGCTGTTTAAAATAGGTCAGGTTCTTGTGATCTGTAAAAACTTGGATGGGGAAGGCAGATCCTAGGAGGTAGTGGTGCCAGGCCTGAAGGGCACAAATAACAGCCAGAAGTTCACGGTCGTAAATATCATAATTCCATTCCGTAGCAGAGAACATTTGGGAGAGGTATGAGCATGGATGCCAATTGCCATTTTCATCAGTTTGAAGTAAAATGCCACCAGTGGCATACTTAGAGGCATCAGTGGCAATGGTGAAAGGTTTTGACAGATTAGGGAGTCAAAGAACTGGTTGGGAGAGGAAAATTTATTTAAGGTGAAGGAAAGTTTTGTTGCAGTCTTCAGTCCATAACCAGGGATGATCCTTCTTTGTAAGATCGAGAAGGGAACGAGTGATGTCCGAGTATTCGTTGACAAATCGCCAATAGAAGTTGGCGAAGCCGAGAAAAGAATGTACTTTTTTTGGCTTTGCAGGTGTGGGCCAGGAACCGATTCCTTCGAGCTTAATGGGATCCATAGCAAGAGATCTAGGCTTGGCAATCATGCCTAAGTATTCTACCTGTTCCAAGTTAAAGAGGCATTTTTAAAGCCGTAGGCGGAGATGGAGTTCTCTCATGCGCTGAAGAACTCGTCATGTCGTAGCGTCATGGGTTTCTTGATCAGGGGAGAAGATAAGGATGTCATCCATGTAGATAACAATCTGTCCTTCTGCAATGAGATCTCTAAATTCTTTGTTCATGAAGCATTGGAAGGTAGCAGGGGTGTTCTTTGGACCAAAAGGCATAACCCCGGTTCGAACAGGCCACAGTGTGTGATGAAGGCCGCCTTCCATTGATGCCCCTCCTTGATGTGAATGTTATTATAATCCCAGCAGACATCAAACTTTGTAAAGATTTTAGCGTTTTTTAGTTTATCTAGGAGGTCAGAAATAAGGGGGAGTGGGTAGGCATTGCAGATGGTATGTTCGTTAAGGTACTGATAATCTTGTACTGTGTTAAGGTCCCGAACCCGATCATGCTTCTCCGGCCAAGTCCGACACGGAGGAAGCGGAGTACTGATTGAAGAGAAGAAGGATGAGTAGTAACGGGTATGAAAACCCGTGAAGGTGAAATGGAGCGATAATGTTACACTTGGCCTTGACGCACGACTTATGTGTCGTGCCCTTGACCAGACCCAGCCTTGCAGAACGACGGATCAGAGACTAGAGAGAAAGGGGACAGAGAGAGCAGAGTCGAATGAGGTCGGCAGAGAGCGATAAGGAGAGACTTATGTGGAGTGCGGAGGGAACGATGATATTCATACTAAGGGGAAATACAAGCGAGTGGCGAGGTTTAAGTATGAAGTCCATGTCAAATCCCCTTAAAACTCCGACCATCTCCGAGCTGTATTGAGCTCCTCCGAGCTCCTCCTCACATATCTCGGGCCGGAGATGTCAGGCATTGCATAGGTATTTTGCTGGTTACATCACTTAGAATATTTTTGGTTAGTTTAAGCTCGTGTTTTCATTTGCTCCTCTCTTCACCCTTTACGGTTACATTAACTCCTTGCCTTTACCCTTTACTCTCGGCATCTCCATGTCGGAGTTAGCGAAAATGGTGCGATCGCTTCTTCGCCCCTTTTATATAGGTGGGACATTGTGTCTTCTTCTCCCCTCAGTCGTCTTCCACACTCCTGGGCAGCGACTGAGGTAAGTTTCACTTTATTTACTTTACTTTATTATGTTTAGCTAAAAGTACTATAGTGGGCATTCACTGCCTTTTTATCTAGCCTTTTTAACAGTCCATATGAAATACATAAGCACGTGAAAGGGAGGCATAGTGGATCTGGAGACGAAGTACAAGGACATATATGAAATGTAAGCATAGAGACAGAAACCATAACGAAAATGCATAGACATATACGAAATATACTGTAAGAAGAATATCACATGAATACGAGTGCTCCATGATGAAGTCTGAAGTGGTTCCGGGTTGTTGCCTGCCGGAGATATGAGGTCTAGGGTTGCCGCGTGTCAGAGATCAGAGGAGTAGCTCGGAGGAGGGTGAATAAGACCGGAGTTACATATGGGGATATAACATTCTGTTGGGATGCAATGGAGAAATGAAGTTCCATTTGTGGAAGCAGACTGTTACGTTTTATACAGACTTATCTTTTTCTTTCATGATTGCCCCTATTCAGACTACTTCAGCATCACGTCTGCCATTGCAGACTTCCTTCCTATGTCATCTCTTTTACACATGCAGTGCTGCCTCAGTCAGCAGATAAACCAGTCGTAGTCATGTTTTCCTTTCTAGTTCTTGGCCCATGCTATGGTATTATACCTATATCAGTTATGCGATAGCATATGTATCTTTAGTTTAGTTCTCCTTGGTTAATACCAAGTTCACTTTGCTCCTCAATGTTCTCTTCCATTGAGTTTATCGAGCACCGAGTCATCATCCTACTCTTGAGTGGACCCTTCCTCATGCTACCCCATTGTGAGGTCTTCTTGATCTCTTTTACAGGTTTATACGTCTATGGTACTTGGTTCATCCGAGGCTACACTTGGTCCTACCCGGAACAAGTGTAACACAGACCAGTCAAAAGTAAAGTTGTGGACCATGCTTTGATGATGTTTGAGATCAGAAGGAGTCTTGAACATGTAGTAACAGCCATCCTGTGGGCATGGAATGCATAACACTGGAATGGAGCAATGGAACTGTGGCATGACTATATGAAAACGAGAGTGGGGGTGTAGTGAATGACTTTGTTTATTTCATAGAGTGGGGTGCAAAACATGGCTGATGGGGGCTGTAACACTGTTATTAGCCTTAGTACAAAATTTTTCATCATGTATCATGCTTATACCAAGCCTTTCCTACATCCTCACCATGGCCCACTCTTATTTTCTATCATGGTCCATCATTCAACTCACTCTAAGAATACTGATCAGTATCCAGGCCAAATTGTCCTTGATACAATTTAGAAGCAACACACCACAGAGGAGAAGCAAGCTGATGATGCCTAAGCCAAACAAGACAGAGCTGCAAAAGAAGCTGAGAAAGAGAAAAATATCAAAGAGGCTGCCGCAATCATCTCTCAATCTCAGCAGAAAGAGGATGACTTACTTCATAATCAATCCAAGCTGAGACCAAGGCCACTACTGCTGCAGCACATCATTCTGAAGCTCCCAGTCAATCCATTGAAGATGGATGAAGCTGCTGATAAGTTAGTAATGACATTTAATATGAAAGATGAT
>JBBPKM010000988.1:0-10849 GCA_038089255.1 Austroboletus rostrupii | reverse complement strand
TAAGGGAGCAGCCTGCAAATGGCAGGACTTGCGATAGGGGTCGAAGGGAGCATCCACTCGATAGTAGAACAACAACTAGTGGGTTCGAGGGTCTAACTGAAAGAGAGTGGTTAGGAGCAAAGTATTCTTGGTATTTAGCCAAGGAGAACTAAACTGAAGTATAGTGCTATGATGTAAAGACTGATATAGGTATCAATCACAGCACAGACCAAGAGTCAAAAAGGAAAACATAAGTGGGGCTGGGCAATCAGATGACTGATGACCAGCTGATGAGTAAAATGGATAATGTGATGGAGGGAATCCGCAATGGCAGATACAATAACGATGTAGTTCATGTTAAGGTTATTGTAGAAAGAAAAGATAAGTCCATTATAAAGAAAGCAATGGGAAAGAAATCATAACACCTCCTCCTCTGCCCTCTATACCGATGAAGAGTGACTCCTAGCATGCATTGATGCGTGGTGGTCAGGCAATGATGGGTTTGACCTGCTTCCTGCCAATCACCCTCACTATAACCAGGCCTGTTACCAATGCCACCATCTAGGCCACATCCAAGTAGACTGTCAGTTCTACTGATGCTTCCACTATTTGTGATGGGCTCCAGGCCATCATACCAACCACTGCACCTTAAGATGAACCACTCCAAAGCCATCCCCCCCATCATCCTCATCATCGTCCCATCATTCATCCATCTCGGCCTCATTACACCAAGCCACTGTCACATTTGGCTTACCCATTTCACCTGCAGGATTTTGTTCCACAGCTACATGGGGACCTACTTGTTCATGCCCCTATCCCATTTCATGTCCCTGACATTCTGTTCCCATTTGGCAACCCTCTCCTTCCCCATCAAATGACGGCCTCAACAATGTGGCATATGCCAACATAACAGGATCTCCATGTGGAGGCTACTTGGATATTTAGGAAACCTGGTTCTTTACAGTGCTCGAAATGTAAGCAGGGGGTAATGTTACAATTTGTTCCTTTCTTGGTTATTCTTTATATGGACCTATTATTTTCTTTCTATGATAACATATCGGACTACATTGTTATCGTGTCTGCCTTCACAGACTTCCACCATTGTGTTATCTCTTTTACTCATCGGCTGGTTAATCAGTCATCTGCTACCCAGTCCTCCCTATGTTTTCCTTATCTTAATCCTGGTCCATGCTATGAATGTCCATATATAACATTTCGTATCATAGTACTGTAACTTTAGTTTAGTTCTCCTTGATCAATACCAAGTGTTCTTTGCTCTGAATTGTTCTCTCCTGATTTGTTTATCGAGCACCGAGTCTTCGTTCTACTCTTGAGTGAACGCTTTCTCATGCTACTTATTAAAAGTCCTTCCATCTAAAGGCTGTTATCGAGTTCTTCCAAGGCTACACTCCATCCTACCTGGTTGAAGCATAACATCGGCAGCCTTGGATATGTTGCAACAAAGAAAAGTGCTTCACTCCTCCAATAGGATAAGTCTAGATGAAATTCTAAATCCTATTGGAGAGTCAAGCATGATGGATGATGGAACTGACAAAGAAATTTACTGCATAGTAATGGAAGCACAGCATCCAATAATTGCTAATGGAAGAGCAGGTCCAGATTATAGCAAGCTAACCACTGTTGACCCATCTCCAACTCGCTGTGATGCTCTTCAAGCCATGCAAGTTATCGTGAGGTTTATCAAGGATATGGACTGTAACAAGCTTATGCCAGCAGCATAAAATTTAAAGCCACATTTGGATGCCTTTTGACACTTCCTGTGCACAACAGGCTGCAAGTTAGCAGTCTTTACTTATTTGACAGATTATTATTCTTTCAAAGAATGATACCTTAGTGCCCAGTATCTTACTGTACATAGGACACAAAGTTGAAGTTGTTGCGACAGACTTGAAGAACTGTAGAAGGTTTATGAAGTTCTGATTACATTATCATGGTAGACTCTTGAACCCCATAACCTCTCAAAACCCATACATTTTCATCACTCCTGATACATATGGGTTATAAGAGGTTTGACTGTAATCTACTGCAATGTACTTCAAAATACTAGCATATTTTTACCAGGGTGGGGTCCTTTTCACAATTTTGACAAACACAAGATATGTGATGAGCAAGAAGAGGAATCAAATAGGGCAAATGACATACTTGGCTGAACCAAACCACTTGAGGAAAAGTGATGGCATCTGCTATGTTAACATCCAGTGCAACAACACTCAGTATTGCTCCAGTGGAAACTCCTTGACAACCTTGGTAGTGTGATGAGCAAGATTGATCAAACAGACAATAATGTATCTGGCTGAATCACTTGAGGAAAAGTGATGGCATCCACTCATCAGCATGCCTGAGCAGAAGACTCTTCAATGACCTTGGTAGTATGATGAGCAAGAGTAATGAAGCATGAATGAATGATGCATCTGGCCAAACCACTTGAGGAAAATCAATGGCATCCACTTATCAGTATGCCTGAGCAGAAGATTCCTTGACAACCTTGGTAGTTTCATTCTCTATGATCTCACAAAGAACACTTGAGCAAGACTGATCAAACAGATGACAATGCACCTGGCTAAACCACTTGAGGAAAAGTGATGGCATTCACCATGTCAAGATCCAGCTAGCAATACCCAGCATCATCCAAGCAGAAGACTTCTTAATGAGGCATAGATAAGAAATGACTTCATGTGACTCATAAATAGAGTCCTTGAGTCAGGAAACAAGATTCTGGATCTTGATGTAACTCCAGAGAATAGATAGGGCATGAGGCAGGCATAGCCATGCCATGAGGAATTGGTTAGGCAGAACCTAGACCTTTTAAGGAACAGCCATTATATGACTGATATAACTTTGATAAATAGAGTTTAGAATATTCCCTGATTTTGTGATCATGCCAGTAATTCTTAATAAGATATCCAGGGGAAATAAGATCTTTGTATCTGTGATAAGATAAGATTCCCTGATAAGATAAGATAAGATCTTGTAACTGGGCAAGACAAGCCATAAAATGAAAAATAAGGCCATGAAGGCTGCTTCTCTTTTAATCTTTATAAATATTAGTTCTCATTTTTTCATACTATAATAGCACCTAGAATTTGCCTTGCTGGAGAAGTTTTAACACCAGGCCTTGCTAACAAATGTTGACTACCCTAACTAGGACAAGGACTTGGAAGATGACTTAAGATGGGAGAAACTCCTTTAACTTTGAAGAAATGATCCAAGACTTCAAGACTAGAAATCCAATTCTGTCATTCCAGGTGTCATATCCCCATACATAACTCCAACCTCATTTGCCCTCCTCTGAGCTACTCCTCTGATCTCCAGTGCACAGCAACCTTAGATCTCTCATCTCTGGCAGGTGACAACTCAGAACCACTTCAGACTTCATCATGGAGCATTTGTATTTATGTAATATTCTTCTTATGATATATTTCATATATGTCTATGCATTTTTGTTATGACTTCCATCTCTATGCTTACATTTCATATATGTTCTTGTACTTCATCTCTAGATCCACTATGCCTCCAATTCATATACTTATATATTTCATATGGACATTCATACTTAAATCTCACCACTCACTTGTATTTTCCCTTAGTATGAATATCATTGTTCCCTCTGCAACCATCTTAGTCTCTCCTTATTGCTCTCCACCAACTTCGTTTGACTCCACCCCTTCTGTCCTCTGTCTCTCTTTCACCTCCGTTCCCTAGTCTCCGATCTGTCATTCTGCAAGGCCAGGTCTGGTCAAGGGTGCAACACATAAGTTCTGTGTCAAGGCCAAGTGTAACATTATAGCTCCATTCTGTCTTCATGGGTTTCCACACCCATTACTACTCATCCTTCTTCTTTTTAATCAGTATTCTGCTTTTTCCATGTCAGACTTGGCCAGAGAAGTGCAATCAGGTTTGGGACTTTAATACCAGGAATTTATATACAAAAAGACTATGTACACATATATACATGGAATCTAAGATATAATATATACTAATAATAGTCCATTATCATTCAATAAGAATACTCTAAGAGTTGTTAATATCATAAGAATTATAAGAAGCATACCATACTGTCAAAGCATATTGTTATGACAAATAAAAATCATGAATAGCATGAGGCCAGCATGCACATCTAATAGATTATCATAGCTTTTAAGTCTGTGGTTATAAGGTTACCACATGCTGGTATGGCAGATCTTTGTTATAACCCTATTTTTCATACTATTTTTACTATTTTTCTTGAATTTATACACAAATATTCAAAGAACTTAGAACTATTTTGCTAGTGTGCTTATATAATCACTTACTTAATCAGGGTTATTTCCAGGGGAATCCCCTTCCTATGACTTACATATATGCTTCTTTAATCCATTCACATGAGGCTAGACTGCCTCATAGTATGCTTTTTTAATTCTTTTCTTTTTTTATGCTTTTAAACTATCTTATGTTATGCTTCTCTTCCATATGATAGAACCATGCCTCATGTTTATCTCATGTCTTTTATCTCTGACTCATGGACAAATATTTATACCATTGGCCAATCTTAAATATGAACCAAACATGTACATATATCTAGAATAGTATATAAATCTCCAAGGAAATAGGACTAGCTTTCTAGTTTTGAATTCTTGAAGATTTCCTCCTCTAAACATCCTCTGTTATCTCTAAGGATCACTAAGTCATTGTGATTAAGACTATATATTCTAAATATCTTTGCCTTACTTTTGGCATTGGATTTGAAGCATTTAAATCTTGAGATAAATAAGATCAGGATCTTTGATCCATGTTGCTACTGCATATACTTCATGTATAGCCTTGTTATGGAAGAAAAGCCTGTGCTTTTGTAAATAAATACCATGAAGTTCCTACATGGTATGGCAGCATGTTGCAACCATGTGGCATGAATAAGATGACTCTTTGGTGAGTCATAGATAAGGAAGCAAGTCCTTGTAACTCATAGATAAAAATTCTAAATCAAGAAACAAGATTTTGGATCTTGATGTAACTTTAGAGAATAGATAGGGCATAAGGCAGGCACAGCCATGCTATGAGGAATTGGTCAGGCAGAGCCTAGACCCTTAAGGAACAGCCATTCTGTAACTGATATAACTTGAATAAATAGGGTTTAGAGCTTGTTCCTGAGGGTAATCATAACTAGTGATCTTTGATAACATAAGCAGAAGAGATAAGATAATATTAATAGATAAAAGATGCACCAACTTGATAAGATTAGATTAAATAAGGTCTTGCAACCTGGTAAGACAAGTCATAAAATTTGAAAAATAAAGCCATAAAGGCCATTTCTCTTTTGATCTTTTTAAATATAGTTATAAAGGCTTATTTTCTTATATTATAACAGAGGAGAGACAGATGCAAGAGAAGTTGAAACACATAAGAAAGGGTTCTGATGGATCAGAGCAAGGTCTAGGATCATCTAGAAGCAGTCTAGATGTAACTGATAAAAAAAAACACATAACAAATAGATATATATGATATATCAAGGAAATTATTTATATAGAAGGTTTTAGATGTGGATCAAATAGCCTTGAGGTGGCAGTGGAAACTGGAGAGAACTAAAAAGCATCCAGAAAAATGCCTGAAGTAACAAAGAACAGTTAGATTTGATCCTTTTATTAAAATCTAATATATCTGATAAATTCTAAAATCAAAAGATAATCTGAAAGTTCTGGTAAAATCAAAAAAACATTATCTCAATGAAAAGGATGCATCAAGTAATATCCAAGGGCATATAGAGGTGCTAGGGACTTGTCTGATAGCCAGCAGGAGTGCTGGAAGGTCTAGTGAATATCCAATGAAGATTAAATATAATTTGGTGGGTTTAATCTTTGGTTAAAGGTAAAGCAGTCTGATAAATGGCCAAATTGCCCAGTTGACTGTGGGCAGATCAGGTAGATATCTAGTAGGCATAGTGGTCTGGTTAAGGACTTTCAGAAGTAGCCAGAAGTCAGGCAAATAAGAAAATAGCAGGTTAGATCTAATTGAAGGCCAGATTATGAAAAAATGGTCAAGAAGAAGCATCAGTAAAGGCTGATGTTATTAGAACTGATAGAGATATTTGTAGACATAATTCAGGGAAAATCTAGAAATCTGAAGGCACTGCTAGGAAAACCAAAGATTGATCTAAGAAGAAGAAGATATGCACTCATTGAAAAGAACATTTCAGAATAAGATCAGATGAGATTAGGTTGGAGTACAACATGTTTGGTGAATAGGGAGAGCATCTGATGGATGCCAAATTCAATGCCTTTGAGGTTGACCATATTATGATTCTGATTCAAGAAAAGAGTAAGATTGAAGGCTTATAAAAAGCAACTGATAAGAAATATCCAAGAATGACCTAGAAATGGCTTAAAAGAGCCCAAGAGAAGCCTAAAGCATGCCAGAAGCATATGAGGGCAAAGTAATCTCTAGCAGAAGTAGAAGATAATGGCAGATCTAGAAAAAAGTGTAGTAGAGCTACCAAGGCAGGAATAAATCATAATATTCAGGCCTTAGCACTGGAAATATTTTATTGCCATTTTTCACAAATTTGACATTCATGGTCAATGAAAAAGGCCTATACCCAGCCATACAATCTTATACAATCCTGATTACAAAAATTGCAAGTGTTAAAGTTCCAAATCCAATTGTGCTTTTCCAGCCAAGTCCAACATGGAGGAAGCAAAATACTAATCAAAGAGAAAAAGGATAAGTAGTAATGGGTACAGAAACCCATGAAGATGGAACAGAGCTATAATGTTACACTTGGCCTTAACACAGGACTTATGTGTTGCACCCTTGACCAGATCTAGCCTTGTGGAATGGCAGATCGGAGACTAGAAAATGGAAACAAGAGAGATAGAGGACAGGAGTGTGAAGTCAAACAAAGTCAGCAGAGAGCAATAAGGAGAGACTAAGATGGTTGCAGAGGGAATGATGATATTTATACTAAGGGAAAATACAAGTGAGCAGTGAGGTTTAAGTACAAAAGTCCATATGAAATACATAAGCATGTAAATCGGAGACATGGTGGATCTGGAGACAAAGTACAAGGACATATATAAAATGTAAGCATAGAGATGGAAGTCATAACAAAAATGCATAGATATATATGAAATATACCATAAGAAGAATATCACATGAATACAAATGCTCTATAATAAAGTCTGAGGTGGTTCCAGGTTGTCACCTGCCAGAGATGAGAGGTCTAAGATTGCCACACATCAGAGATCAGAGGAGTAGCTCGGAGGAGGGCAAATGAGACCAGAGTTACATATGGGGATATAACAGCAAGGCATTTTGTGGATTACATGGATTATAATATCATATTGAAAAAAATAAAATTTTATAATAGATGCAATATTATTGAAATGGGGTAACAAGGTAAATTTTACAAACAATTCTTATATTCTCTCAATAACTTTTATTTGTTGTGAATGTTATGTCAAGGGAAGGTCACAGTGATGTAATTGGCTCATAGGCCTGGTAAAATGCAGGAAAATTGCAATGAGTGACTAACTACCAATTCAATGGTATTACAGTATGAGAAAAAAAGCCTAAAAGGTGATATTTATGAAGATTAAAAGAGAAGTGGCCTTTATGGCCTTATTTTTCATTTTTACAACTTGTTTTGCCTGGCTGCAAGATCATATCATATCTAATCTCTTATCTATTGATCTTATCTTATCACATATCCAAAGATCTTATCTTATCTCCCCTGGATATTTTATCAAGGATCACTGGCATGATTACATGATCAGGGAATATCCTAAACTCTATTTATCAAAGTCACATCAGTCATAGGATGGCTATTCCTCAAAGGGTCCAGGCTTTGCCTGACCAATTCCTTATGATATGGCTATGCCTGCCTTATATCCTATATATTCTCTGGAGTCACGTCAAGAGCCAGAATCCTATTCCTTGACTCAGGGTTCTTATCTATGAGTCACAAGGACTCTTCTCCTTATCTATGACTCACATGGAGTTACTCTTATCTATGCCCTATGGTTTCAGCATGCTGCCACACCATGCAGGTGCCTCATGGTATTTATTTCACAGAAGTACAGGCTTTCCTTCCATTGCAAGGCTATACATGAAGAATATGCATTGGCCACATGGATCAAGGGTCCTGATTTTATTTATTTCAAGATCTGCCACACCAGCATGTGGTATCCTCATGACCACAGCCTTAAAGGCTATGTCTCATCTATGCTTCTTATTTGTCATGACAACATGCTTTGATAGCATGGTACACTTCTTATAACTTTAATGACTTATATCTATTCTTTAGATTCTTAGAGCATTTTTATTGGACAATAACAGACTATTATTTAAGTAGTGTATATTATATCTTAGATCCTGTGTACATATGTGTACATAGTCTTTTTGTATATAAACCTCCAGGGTGACAGGACTGGATCCCCAGTTCTGAAGTCTTGGATCTTCCCTCCAAAGTCAAGGGATTTCCATCCTCTAAAGACAAGTCCTCTCAAGTCCTTGAGCTGGCCAGATATCCAACCCTAGGCAGCAAGGCCTAATGTTCAGAACTCCACCAGCAAAGTCCCAAGGCAAACCCTAGGTGCCCTAGCCCTAGGTGATACTCTTGAAGATATCAAAGAGCTACTTTGTCTCTTACATTTGGGCCTTAGTAGTTGGAGTGTTTCAAATGGAGTAAAGCTTGATACTGAGCTGGTGGCACACTAAAGATGGATGGGCAAAATGGGAAATGCTAGCAACTATGCTACACTCTAGGCCTCTCAATTGGGTGTCCATTCAGGTAGACAGAGCCTCTGTTCACCTGGATTTATGGTTTTAGCCTGGTCTGAGGATAGAGTAAACCTAGAAAAAGAAGGAAAAGACACCTCAGGTTTTTACTGCAAGGCATTTGGGATAAGCATGACTGAGAATGAGCCATGCAATGCAAGGGTAATGAATTTTAGAGTGAAAAGATGGGGTGTGTTATGCTCAAATTAGTGTTATACACCAATCAAGACCATCCACTAAGACTGAGCAAGTGCTAAAGGACAAGTAAATAATTCAAGCATGAGGAGTGAGTCCTCACGATGCTACGCTTTAAATACACAAAGCCTCATTGTAACTATGCTGGCACTAGAATATCGTAGAAAATCCCCCAACTAATTCGATCGTTTGAGAATCATTGATGCCATATGTAACTAAATAGGCAAAAATGGGAATAAACTTGACGCCAGCAGCGGATGGGCAAGAGCCTGAGGACTGACCTAGATTGTCGATCTCAATACTTGCTGCATAATCCCCTACTTGAAAACCCCAATTCTTCCAGAATTATCATCCATAGCCCCATACTGCGTCCTTGTTTGTGCTTGTGCATGCAGATTCTCGTCCTCGTCATGCCTCACCGTCGCCACATGATCGTCCTCATACACTAAGTAGAAAACAAAGAAAGAGAAGACCCATGATTAATTATGGACACCAGGGAACGAAGAGCATACTCACAAAACGTCAGCTCCTCGAGTGTTCGTCCAGACGTTTCAGGCAGCATGACGTAGACGAACACGACCAGAAATGCACTCCACATGCAGTAGCTAAGTACAATGTATCAACCCTCGGGCGGTTGCAGCGAGACAAAAAATAAAGGACCCACACAAGATTCCATTTCCAGCCTTGTTTCCATAACTAAGCATTGGAACCATACTGAAACTTCCAGGAAGGATGGAACGTACCGAGGGCCTCGACACCGATAGGATTCACCACCGTGCTCACGAATCCAGCCATACGGGAGAACCACTGATGTATTGACAGGCCCCTAACACGGGCATGAAAAGGGAAGAGCTCAACCAAAAATGCTGGTTCACTTTTTCAACAAAGAGTGATCCAGAGGGGATTGTGTTATTTAAATACTGACCGTAAATGATGACGCTAAATGCCAGGTTGTGCGCTGGAAGATACAAAAAAATAAAGCTGAGATAGTGAGAAGGCTGATCGGAGACGGTGAATTGTTTCAACAACTTACACGAGTACCGCTCGAGCAGAGACTTTGTCATGAGTGTGTGAATACTGGGCATTAGCTATGGTCCACGAAAGAAGTGCAACAAAGACGCAAATTGTGGATACCTTCAAAAGGTTTCGGTATGTAGTAGTAACCTGCAACGTCATAAACTTACTAAATAAACCTTCCGTCGCGAGTACCGAGGCGCTACACTCGCGAAAAACACACTCGTAATGAGACTCCAACAAACTTTGACCAAGTTGATAACGTTCTTTGTATGATTATCATGAATACCGATGTTATCCAGGACTGATGGAAGAAAGTATCTGAAAGTGTGATCAACTCGGCGGCCACATGCAGATGCCAGGGCCTACATAATTAGGCCGAATCCAGTCCAGTGGTTGGACAACGCAAGGAAGATTGTAATACTGGCCCGTCTTCGCATCCCCGGCGTTGAAAATGTCTTCTTCCAGTTCATCTCGGAAACCTTCTGTTCTGCCTCCAAAGTCGTCACAATTTGGTTATATTCCGCCTTGACGAACTCCGATTCGTCCCCTTCCCCATGGTATTTCACAAGAATGGCATATGCTTCATTTTCTCTACCCTGTGATACGAGCCAGCGAGGAGATTCAGGAATAAACCAAATAGAGGAAACCTGAATGAGACCAAGTGTTGCCTGAAAGAAAGATGGAATTCTCCACCCCCAGTTGTTCGTGATTGCGAATGTTCTATAAACAATCATGGCGGCAAGTACAGAACCTGAGAATAGTCAGAATTTTTGGTTTGTGAACGACCGTAACTTTAATTCACCTATTTGAAAAAAGCAGAGGAAAAGCGAACAGATGACTGCTCGCTCGTCTGGGTATGACAGCTCTACACTTTACTCAGTCTCTAATA
>JBBPKM010000987.1:0-10850 GCA_038089255.1 Austroboletus rostrupii | reverse complement strand
GAGTTCAGGCAGTGATGGGACCGGTACAAGATATTCTTCTATTATACTGCGACATCCCTATGATATATGACGTCGACTCAGTACAGTACCGGCGGGGGAGTATGAGATTAGTCATCCGATTACTATATTCGGATTGTCTATTACAACAAATGTTGTGCCTAATCTCGCGCCCCCGCGACGCCGGTAACGGAAGAACAGAGCCTCCACATGGTCACTTCTCAAACTGTTCAACGAGCCCATTCATAGCAAGCCCGACGCCCACTGGGTGCCCTTTTGGATAGCACATATCTCGACACGTTCTGTGTCTCTTGGCGCAATGCGTTGCCCTTCTCTGTTTTCGTGCTCTACCCTCGGTCTCGCCGTGATGGTCTCTGCTGACTGACCCCAACTTAACTTGAGGGGATTTTTGTTGTTCTGAAAATCATAGAAAGCTGTTGAATAGAACCTCAAAAATACATACGAACTTTTTCAAACCTGATTTATCTCTCTTGCGAGATCCCTCCGAAAATGATGAGAATGATCGTCCGTGTCCGAGTACGTACATGTGTAAGTATGCGTCATAAATTACAATGTAGTGTTTGGTTTACAAAAAAAGTGTGCAAGTCGACCAAAAAGAAAAAACTCAGGTGTCAAATCCAATAATCCTGCTCACTGGACGAAGCAAGATAACAGGTTTATTGTTATTCTTGACGGCAACATCTTCAGATGTGTCATCCATTTCCGAACCGTCCTCCTCTGCATCACTATCAGACTCCCCGCCCGCGTGTTTCGGACCGAGCATGCTGACGACACGATTCATGTGCGCTTCAGATTGCTTGAAAGATGGAGGTGCGCGAAGGGAGACAGCAGCATCCGAAATAGCCTTGATCACGTCGTGATCAAGCTCGATGTTAAATAGGTCGAGAATATATCGTCGCACAGGCAGACGGTAACGATGGGTGGAAATGATGTGGAGGGCCCTAAATAATACTGTTGGAGAGGTGAACACGCAACGGTACTCGGGACGTGACTTCATTCTGTGCCAAGATAAGAATATGTCAGAGGAGAATGACTTGGGGCTCACCTTGCTAAGGAACGTGATGCAGCATTTGCAATCACCGTGTTGCTCAAGTTGTCGATCGCCGTGGTGACTTCCAGTTCTGCCTGTACAGTAGGTGGAAGTAACCGAACGTCTGCATCACTTTCGACTTCAATCGGTTCCCAAATGGGGAGCTTTGGATGATGTCCATGAGCAACTGAGTCGCGTATGCACACAATACATACCGAAATAAACCGGTCCAAATCGACTGGTACACACAGCCCAGTGGGAAGACCGAGCGGTGACAGGGTGGCCTCCCATCTGTAATCATCCAGTATTTCGGCTCCTTGCGTCGTCGAAGATATCAGTCCCAAGACGAAGAAACATGTTCTAAGAATTCTTAGTGATCAGACGAATTGAGGCTCTTTTGGCTTACCCTCGCACAGAAGGTATGAGAGAGTGTTCCGCAATATCAAGAATTGATGGGATAATCTCTTCCTCTTCGAGAAACGGCAAGCCCCCACCGGTGGCACCAACATTGCCCTGGAAAATCAATAAAAATGAACCATGAATGTCGGAAGAAAAAAAGTAGCTCACGACTGCCCAAAGAATACTTTTCAGTTTCAAGATGAGCTCGAGGTCTTCGCTCTCGAGTCCATGCTGCCGAATGAAGTGAGAGAATTCTGCAAAGTGCCCCTTTTCACTTAAAACTTGACAGCCAAGCTCCGTCTTGGACATCTCGCCGTAAAAATGGGGAGGAACGACTCCATCAAAAGCTCTGCATAGTGATGATCAGTGTGAGAACTGAACTAAAACGCAGTACTCGCAGAACGTCTTCGTCATCCTCGGCAGCTTCGGAGCTGAATACCTTGGCTAAAAAGATCTCCACTTGGACCACATAATAAGTATTCCGTTCCTTATATCCCAACGGTCAAGGCAAGTCAAGGGAAGGTCGCTTTACTTACATGGAACCACATGTCCATTTCTCTGTCAATATAACCAGCATTGTAGAGGTACCGAAACCCCATCGGCGTGGACATAAATCTGATGAAGTGAGTTCTGTTAGATGATTGTAGAGAATGCTGCATTTAGAACTGACTTCAGCAACAATGGATGTCCTATTTCACCAAGATGATCCATCGTCGGCTGCATTTCCACGACAAGCTGGAGTACTTCCATGGCGTCACATGCCTCTTCAAGGAATTGAATGGCCAACTCGCACACTTCCGGGGAAGGATCATAAAGTTGCGTCAGGAGGAGCCGCAAACTCCACGAAACTGGGCTGAGCGAATTGCGGATGAGTTCGCCAAGGTGACTTGTTGCAAACAGTCGAGTGCGAACGTCTTCTGAAGTCAGAGCTTTCAAGAGCACTACACGTGGGTGGCCGTCACTGTACATTCGTTATATTTGAGTAATATAAGCATAGATATATCAAAATTCGTACATGGTATAATCAAGGTTTGTGATCACTGCAGTGATGAGGTCTTCACGATTTCGAAGCTCACTAAGATGGTAGAAAGCAGTAAAGATTTTTGCCTTCTCCATCAGCCTAAAGACTGTTATTAGTAGCCGTAAATTACACAGATCCATGACATACTCGAGTCCCTCTGGATGTTTGCTGAGAATACCAAGCATTTCAAAATAACCGTAGGTCAGGGTGTCCGAAATGCGTGCTTTAGAGAAAATTGGATCAGATTCGGGAGTGCCGTTAAACTAACGACGTGTTTCAGCGTGGCAGAGTTATAAAAATGCCTCACGCACTGGATCTAGTTGGGCAAAGCTCTTCACAATTTGATTAAGAAAATCATCGTCTGTCATAAGGAAGCGAACGCCATCTGGGCTTGCAAGAAGAGTAGTGAGGAGATTGCATCCCAGTCGTACCCATCTGAGATTGGGCTATAAGATAGCCTTAATGGTCAGTAAAAAAACATGGGACTTCAAGCTAAACTAACCTGTTTACGTGAGAGATCTGAGAAACGATGTGAAAATGGGTGAAAGAATGTCATGAGGCGACGCATAAAGCGAGAGACTTTAATAGCTTCCTCCAGTCGTTTTGGGTTTAGGAGTGGACCATCTATTAACTCCTGGAGTATATCAAAATTCCACTTTGTGTTGTCTTTGGTGAGCATGACCTAATAGACGTGCCCTTATAAGAATCAAACCAGACATTTGGACACGAAAAAGATCCACCTGAGTCTCGAGTAGGTATGATTGAAATGTTTTATCGTCCATTTGCATGCCTATTTTGATCTTACTTTGCTCTACTTGTCGTTGCCCTCGACGAACAGCATCCTCTGCAGAATTGGCTCTAAACAAGAGCTTAGATGGAGTGCATGAAATGGAAACAGGGCCGACCTCGGTCTCGTGCCCTTGACATTCGGTTGTAACCTCGCCCGATTTCGGTTGAAACTATCAATCGCAGATATCGCAGACGTTCCAATA
Organism: Austroboletus rostrupii; assembly: GCA_038089255.1. NCBI lineage: Eukaryota > Fungi > Basidiomycota > Agaricomycetes > Boletales > Boletaceae > Austroboletus > Austroboletus rostrupii. Next base: position 7,390 of record JBBPKM010000987.1, on the reverse strand, counting down.
ATCCTATGCTCCCCACGATTGTAATCCGATGCGAGATTAAAAACGCGAGGAACAGCTTGTATATTCGCTGCAATCGTTAGTGGCAAAACTCTATTTGCCATTTGCATGACTTCTGCCATGAGCAGAGTGGCTTTCCGCGACAAACTGGAGCCAATGGTGTGCTCCTCCAGCATGCAAGTTAATGCCTTAAAGGTGGTATGAATATCGTATTACTTCTGGGAATGCGAAATTTACTCACATCGAGCAAACCCGCATTGGTGAAGACTAGAAGTAAGAGCGCAATATATTGGTCAGTCAGTTTTAATGATTCAGGTGGTCTCTCTGGTGATTTGTTCTCGCCAATACGCTCAGGCAAGTTCCGTGGCTTACGATACACTACAAATCATTGCCTTAAATCCCAAGGAATAATGATGTAAAGTCGCTTACTCGTCAAACGACGTCCGTCAATAAAGGTCTTGTACCATTCAGGTGCTTTGATATTAAGCAAATCGAAGAACATGTCGAGCACAATTTCCTACATTCTCGTGAGTACGCAGAGCCCCATAAGAAATATTCATGTACCCTTGTGTCAAGGGATGGTATCCGCAATGTATCGACAATGGATTTAATCGCTCTTTGACCCTCCATGCAAAAATACATCAACCCTAGTACATTGTCAGCCACGAGAGATTCAAATGTTCATGAACTAACCACTCCAGGTCCGTAACATAAGTTCTATGACTTTGGTACAACTCCTCATACGGTCCGCGTGATCAGCGCCTCGTCCGTATGCGTCGGTTACTGCCAAAAGTACAATCTTGGGGAACCATGTCACATAAGCAACATCAGCGGCGTTGTCACGTACCTCGAGGTCAATACCCAATCGCAGGTAAGCACGAGTACGCGGAGAATCAATGATGTGAAGGAATGTAGCCGCAAGGATGGGTCCGATCTCGACGGGACCTTCGCCAAGAGCATGAAGAAGAAATCGGATACCGCCTGTCCTTGCAACCAGGTCGATATCAAGCAAACCTATCGTCGGGATGAAGTCAGAACATGACGGTAACTCACTTATAATCTTGACGAACTCATTTCGGCTAGCGTTTGGACACATATCTGTCTGAACGGATCCTCTGCGTGCTCGGCAACAGCAACGAATGCTCGAACTATTGGCTCGGATAACGGAATGGTGGTAGCTCCTGTGTTTCCTCGTCTATCGCGTTTCTCGGCTACGATATCAACGATGGCACGAATGAGTTTGATAACTTGTTCTCTCTCGATAGCGTATTTGTTGTCGCGAGCCAATGACCTGGAAAAAAAAGTTTACATATAATTCTGGTCTAGAGGTAAGCCACGCCACTTTACTATAAACCATTCCAGGGGCTGTTGATGCAACTCCTCTACGGAGGTCAAATCGACCAATGAACGACGAATGAGCCTGTATGCCGCTGCACGACAGTGCTTTTGTGATTTGTCTGAGAGACAGGGTATCGCACTTGGCCATATTTAAGTTGGCACTTCATAAAGGCAAACAAGAGTAAACTGACGCTTGAACTAACTCGGTGACGCTTAACTCGTAACGGACGCGGAGATTGCGCTGAAGAAGATTAACGAGCTTATCCATGATGTCTATACGCGCTTTATCGAGTTCAGAGCTTGTAGGGCTGGCGGAAGTATTTGATGGTGATACCGCCGATGGTGACGTTGGACTCGAACGAGTGGTGGCAAGTGATTTCAGATAGGAATTGGCCTGGTTTAATGCAGTGCGAAAGTCATCTAAGACAACCATAAAATCACACATGACACAATCATCATAAACAAACCATTACCTCGATCTCTGTCATCACTGTCTGCTCTGAAACGGACGGTCGACAGAGGAGCTTGCCCGGCAAACTTGCGCTTCGCTATAGGTCCAATTCCGTTCCTTTTTCGCTTACCGCGCGATGTTTCTGCAAGCCATGATGTGAGGATCGAGGACACAAGATTGTAGCAGACCCACCTTGTTCAATTTTCTTGGTCAACAGTTCAATCTCGTTTGTGGCCATCTCCAGTTCCGACTCGACTTGCATGCGCATCGTGTCCTTTAAGAATCAGGTTGAGAGCAATCCATGCAAGACAACAATCAGCCCCTACGGTGATGGGGAGCTTGAGGAACCTTTCTGCTCCTTCCTTGATACGGTTCTCCCTCTCCAGAAGGGCTGCCAGCGCTTCCAGCTACAACTCGCATCGAAAGTTGCTCTTAAAAGTACGATGGGCATGCGCACCTGATCATCGGACGGTTTGTTGGAGCTGTCGGTCTCGTGTGAAGTGTTGTTGGAAGTCAATCCGGTCGACTGAGAAGAAAAGGAGATATTGGAGTGATGAGCAGGGGTGGCTCCCGACGAATCATGGGGGTCATTGTTCGTTGGCATGAGCTGGTCGAGAAAGGGCGACTGGTTGGATCGGCGTTACACCCGGCAATCATACAAGAACCGGAAATTAATGTCGGATATCGGGTAGCTCACCCGGCAGCACCCGTAGAACTGCAGAAATAAGGTTCAAGCCACCATCCTTCGTACACCCCGATACACCTTGCGACCCCACCGCGCCGTTGTCAATCTCCTCAAGATGGGTATGTCCAAGCCAGCATGATGCCAGTTTTCTCCCTCACCTTACTCCTCCAGTCCGTTATGCCGCAGCCGCCCTTGCCACCAACCCCGAAAAATGTGGGTTATTCACCCAACTCGTCCTATGGATCTGACTACATCACTTCGCACTCTACAGCCGCCCGCGCTCGCGGCGAGTATCTGCGGACGCATTTCAAAAACATGCGGGAGGTAGCTGCTGCCCTCTCAGGTGTGCCATGATCTGAAGAACCTGATCTACCAAGCTGAAGCGGTCGAACAGGCATGAAATTGACCAAGGCTTACACTTATCTCGGCGATGTCGTGGAGCACAAACAAGTTATTCCCTTTCGTCGTTACTCGGGTGGTGTCGGTCGTGCTAGCCAGGCCAAACAATTCAAAACCACCCAAGGTAAGTTCCGTCCAGGCAGGAGACCGTCAGAGTTAATGCTACTACCGTAGGTCGCTGGCCCGAGAAATCTGTCAAATTCATCACTCGCTTGTTGAAGAATGCCGAGGCTAATGCTGATGCGAAGAGCTTGGAACTCGAGGAACTCATCATCAAAAACATTGTCGTCCAGCAAGCACCTGTATGTTTCAAAGAGTCTTCGTTATATGGCTTGAGTTCTGAGCACTTACTTAACCTAGAAAACTCGCCGACGCACGTATCGTGCACATGGTCGCATTAACCCTTACCAGGGTCATCCCTGCCATGTTGAGATTATCTTGGCTGTCTCGGGTGAGGAAGTAGAGCGAAGCAAGGACAAGGATGCAGTAGTCGCGTCTTCTCTTTCGTCATTGAACCGGCGCCAGGTTGCACGAAGACGGATTGAAGCAGCTCGCACATGATCTTCTACCCCGGCCGAACGTAGCGGGGGCGCAGACCCATCCGATATTCGCATGTGGTTATGTACGCGAATATGCATTATTATGCCATGGTCACGAAATACTTTTGTTTCATTGTGTGCAGAGAATAACTATGTAAATGAGTTGACTACATCAAGGAGTGTATGGAAGGTGAGGATAAGTGAATGAGATTAGTACATCAAGGAAAGCATGACAAGGCGAGGATGAGTAAATGAGATGAGTACATCAAGGAACGTATGAAAGGTGAGGATAATAAACGATAAGTAACTGAGATGGCTACATCAAAGAGTGTATGAAAGATCAGAATTTACTTTGGTAAGGAGAGACGGGGTCGGGTCGGTCGAGGGTACAAGTACAACAACAAATTTACCACATCAAGGAGCGAGAAAAAGGAGTGAGAAAAATGATCGATCATCAAAGTAAGGAGTACCGGGATCGAAGGTACTGCGTCCAAGCAATTAACTTTCTGGCTTGCATTAAATTTTCACTTCTGATTGGAGACTGAAAGACACATTAAGCGATCGACTGCACAAGTCTAGATGTAATCAACATACCAGTTACTATATATGCGCTCTTCCCATTCCGTTTCGGTGCCAACGAGATAATCCGACAGAACGTGTTCTAGCCAGTTGCAAATATAATCTACACGTTGGATCCTAAACGGTGCGTGGCATTTTTCCATTGCTGAAAATAAAATCTTCGTCAAGAACCGTTCAAACTAGCTAGAAGCTTCAAACGTGCCCCTAATAGCCCATGTCAATGGTCGGTACCGTTTCAGGTTGATTAGAGGAGACCCCGGACAGGTTGGGTGTTTCTCGAATGGTTCCGATCCACATCCACGGGCAACTTCCCGAATGAAGAGCACTGTAACAGTGGTCAGGTGTACCTACGTATGGGTGAGGCCACTCACTCATTCCAGGGAGGGCAGGACAACAACAACTCTGCAACGCTTGCTTATAACCAGCCATGTGTTGATTTTCCCGTGTATAAAAGTTTCGTAATGCTGTCCTCATTCGCTCGTGAATTGGGCTGAGCTTCAATTTCTAACAAATTCGTGAGCATACAACCCATCCGGAATACATATAGACGCATACCGTGATAAAGGGAAGTATGCTTGGACGATCACATGCCAGAGATATTAGGCAAGACGCCGAAAAGTTTCGAAGCTCGTGACACTTCTGCTTATTATCAGATAATGCCAATGCGCCAGGGAAAAAACTTACCGACGCCAATTCCAAGAAAAACCCAGCATGTCCGGATCGCATTCGCATTTCGGCAGTCCCGATATTATTCATGACAAATCGGTGTACGGCTTTTTCATATGCCATGAAATTCGATACTTTGCAGGCGATCTCGGAGTTGTCATCGCCCTTCCTAAACATCAAATACCGAACCGCGTCTTCGGGCTCAAAGGCACGATACTTTTCCCAAAGCAAGAGCGTCAACTGGAGCGCTATCATTGTGGAACCTCCGCTAGAGAAGAAATGCTCGATTTTGACTTTAGAGTAGTCGCCTCTCATCATCGACTTCTTCTCTTGTGGGACCCAGCTACTGCCAAACAACAGCTCCTGTTGATGTTTCGCTGCCGCATGTGCAATCGTTTTCTCCATTCTAAACCCTCTAGAGTGTTCGCCGGCGCAAGCATGCTTGTGCAATACCGAAACCAACTTTGAGGAAGCTTCCTCGGGTATGTCTTGCGACAAGCGAGAAAACGTAAACTGCGTCAAGGGGGACAGCACTTCTGCGTCCTCTGCTCGCCAGTGAAGGTCCACCCAGAAATATAACAGTTTCGCAACACGCGTCTTGACCTGCATAGAATACGAATCCATGTCTTCGTCGTATCTGGCGACAAGAGCATCAAACGTCTCTTTGGGGCTTGAAAAGAAGCGAAAACACAGGAAGAAGACGTCGATAATCTCTACGTCGCCGTCGGCATCGGGGCTTGTCATATACCGCACGAGAGCTTTAAGAGATGCAAGCTGGGCGAATCCATTGCGATCTTTCCACAGTTCTGTAGAATCCTCTGGGTGGGGCATTACGCCAACACTCAGATCGAAGGAAACGGGGAATTGGGCCAATGAGTTACGAATATTAACAGCAACATTCACGTAGCCACAGCTGAGGTCGCCCGAATCGTCATTGACAAGTGTGACAGCCGAATCGGGTCCGGACAGATCCAGGCGAGGCTTAGCTCTGGGACGAAGGGAGAGTTGTCTGAACAAAGTAGAGACTTTGGATCTTAGCGGCTGGCTGTGCGCACTTGTGGAGCTCGGCGCCGAAGCACCAGTGTCGGGATCACATTCACGGCTCCCGACAGAGGAACGAGATCGGGAAACTGACGCTGGTGACGATTCATACGACACCTGAGAACGATCGTCCTCGACAGGAATCTGCGGCAGAGGCTTCAACTGTGCTACTTCATACGCGGCAGCATCCAATAATCCCTTGAGAGCCGACATTGCCGTGTCTAGATAGTGCATGGCCAGGCAGATGGCTTCGCGGCGTGAGGCGGGCTGCAGATTGACAGATAATTGGGTCGCATGACCCAGGAACGTGTCTCTTGAGAATCTGACACTGCTGAGAGCGAGGGTGTACTTTGGACTGGCGGATATATGGTCGGGAAGATTGTCCATGGAGTGCAGGATCTCGTCGAGACAGTTGCAGAATACGGGAGCCAGCGCACGCAAGGCATCGACGTCCTGCGATTCAGGGGTTCTGTGAAGGAGAGAATAAGGAGCAAGGATAGCAGGGAATGACGCGTCGAGGTCGAAGCAAGGGGCCTTGGTAAGAGGGACGTCTACTGTCTGAGACTGGACGGCAGACTGGTCGCTGGCAATGCTCGGCTCGGGTGAGGGCGGGCGATCCATGCGGGGGATGGGGTGCGTTGAAGCAGGGGATCTGGACGAGAGGAGGGATAGTATTTAAGGGCATGGTTGGCCATTAATGGGCCACACAAGGACAATGGGTGGTGGAGACGCGAAGATATCTCTTGTGTGCGGCTGTGGTGGAGGTGGACCGTGGAGGGGGGCCAAAACGGGAGCAAATGTTTGTGTCGGCGATGACCATCCTCGACAACTCTGGCGAATCTGAGCTCGTCCAGCTCTTGAACACGATCCAGGAGCTTTCGGAACAGCTAGCACAAAACAGGACGCTCTCCATAACGCTGCATGCGTCCACGGGGGCAGTCAAGGTCTGTACCGGATGTGCTGCACGTCGCATATACTAAGTCAGCTTTGGCAGACTCAAGCTGCTCACTCGCAGACGGGGTTCGTGTTGCGGAGGTATGTGCGAGCGACGACGTCGCGCATATAGGGTATTAACGAGTTTGGACAGGTTCAATCTCGACAAGGCGCAAGGTATTTGGGTGAACGGAGACAGGTAAAATTGGTTTACGAGCAACTGGCTATAGATGTGTACGAGGCCGAACTGGAGCGCATGAACGCGTCTCTCGCAGCAGAAAACCAGAGTCTGCTGCATGACAACAAACAGCTCGGTGCGCTCATCAAGGAATACGAGCAGACGCTGGAGGGCGTCATGGGTGCGTTCCGCACGAAGGCTGTAAGTCTATTCTGGGACGCCATTCCGGACAGGGCTGACGACGGTGCAGCGGGACGTGCAGGAGCACGAGCTGGCGCTGATCCGAGAGTATGAGGCGAGGCTGCTTGCCAAGGAGTCTGAGAACCTGCTGCGAGTGCTTTCGACGACGACGGCGGAGTCGATTTCGCTGGGTCGGATATCGGGCACGTTGCGGTTGCTGCTGCGTGTTCTCAATGGGGAAGACGGGGGATCGCCGACGCCGGGGCCGGGGGCGGAGAAGGCGAGCGAGGAGTTTGAATTCGGGGCGAGGGAGGAGGAGGACTGGGCGCTGGAGCGGGAGTGCGAGCTCGCGCGGGTGGAGCGCGAAAATGCGGTGCTGCGACGCCTGCTTGGGGAAGACGGGG
>JBBPKM010000986.1:0-10850 GCA_038089255.1 Austroboletus rostrupii | reverse complement strand
GTACGGGGCGTCGCGGGGGAAGAGCACTGTGTCGTCGCGGAGGGGGGTGCGGGGTGCGGCGAGGAAGGAGGAGAGGAGGTTGCCCCTGGATGGGCCGACGGGCGTGTGGGGTTCGGTGATGTTGGTCCTGCGGGGCGTCACGGGCGGGGGGCTGCTGGACGGGGAGGACTCACAGAAGGGCGAGGTTTCCGGAGCGGGCGAGGCCGAGCCAGGTGCCGCCCGCGTGCTCGTCGAGGCCGGAGAGGACGTCGCGATCGCCGAAGGTGTTGTGGAAGGCGGCGGGCCGGGTCGGTCTCGCGATGTGCTCGTCGCGGTTGGCGGCGAGGATGCTGGAAAACAGGGTGAGCGCGGTGAGCCAGCGGCTGGGGGCGACACGAACAGGGCGTAGTCGGGATGGTCGAGCGCGAACACGGCGATACACATGTTTCGGCGGTGGAAGTTGTTTCAGGCTGACTTCCGAGGCCTCCCACGCAAGCATGCTCCACACCGTCGTCATCGACAACGGCGCCTACTCCATCAAGGCGGGCGTGCTCGCAGACGACCATGAAACACCCCGGTGAGCAACACGCGCCCTCGAGCCCGCTTTTCTTACGCGTGTCAGAGTCGTACCCAACGCCGTCGTCCGATCCAAGGGCGACACCTACATCGGGCACGAGATCACCCGCTGCAGAGACACGTCCGCCCTCCACTACCGTCTCCCTTTCGAAAAGGCGCGTGCACACGACCAGAGTCGCGCTCTGCCTTGACCGCGTGCAAACAGGGCTATCTCGTCGACTGGGATGCACAAAAGGCCATATGGGACGGCCTCTTCTCCACCCAGGTCCTCGCCGTCAGTAATTTCCCCCTCCTCCGACTTGCGCTACACCCTGTCTAGGTCAACGCCCCCGAGTCTTCTCTCCTCATCACCGAACCTTACTTCAATTTGCCAAACATTCAGGACGTCTACGACCAATTTGTGTTCGAGGAATACGAATTCAACTCGTATTACAGATGCACACGTAACCCGTCTTCCTCCTTGGATACATGGCGCCACTCATCCGTGCATTATTGTCTAGCCGCTGCCATGGTCCCACATGGCTCTCTCTTCGCCGTCGAGGGACTCAGCACCCCCGAATGCCTTCTGGTTGTCGATTCTGGCTTCAGCTTTACGCATGTCGCTCCTATGATCAACCATCAAATTCAGTGGCATGCCGTCAAAAGGTGAATTCTGTTTAGAAACTTCCCCTTTTTAATTCCTTCCTAACACGATCAGAATGGATGTTGGCGGAAAACTCCTGACTAATCATCTCAAAGAGGTCGTCTCATATCGCCAGTGGAATATGATGGATGAAACGTACATTATGAATCACGCCAAGGAGGCGTGCTGTTACGTCTCAACCCAGTTCATTGCGGACCTCGAATCCTGTCGGTGAGTTCTTCCTTCACGACGTACCAAGCTCCCATTCACCCATCCAAGGTCGTCCCCGAAGCGGAATTCTATTCTGATGGAGTACCTCTTACCCAACTTTTCCATTAATCGTCCTGCACAGATCAGACAACCCGGATATGAACTTTCCTCTACAGATCAGGTCCTTCTCATGGAAAACGAACGTTTCATTATCCCAGAACTCCTATTTCGTCCTGACGATATCGGTCCGTTCTCTCGCGTACGCTTATCGACTTATCGAGTCACTTCTCGTTTGAAATTTTCCAGGGCTGGATCAAACTGGTCTTCCAGGTACCATAGCAGCATCCATTGCACTGCTCCCTGAAGATCTTCAGGGAATGTTTTGGGCAAATATTGGCATCATCGGTGGTAATACCCTCCTCCCCGGATTTCGTCAAAGACTGTACGCAATCGTTCTCGTTCCTGCACCTTGATGATGGCGCTGACTTTGACTCAGCATGACCGAACTGCGTTCGCTTGCTCCGGTGGATTTTGAAATAAACATTTTCAAGTCTGACGAGTGCGTCGTCTATTTACATCCGCTATCATCATGATGACGATGTCACACACACGGATCAGTCCGGTGACAGAATCCTATCGCTCCGCATTGGCGTTTGCCAGACGTCCCGAATTTCCTTCTCACCTTCTCACACGAGCAGAGTATCTGGAATCTGGCAGCAGTGCCGCCCGTAGAAAGTTTGGTCAGTGGGATATGGACAAGCTTGTGGAAAAGAGCAAAACAGCGAGACAGGACGACGCGGAGCCTCGCGTGACGAAAAAGCCTAGTCGAGCGCGATTGCGTTCCGGCGCATCATCCGCTGCTCGCCGTCGGTGATTCCGTGCCTTGTGACCCTTGTCAAATTGGGTTGCATCCGTCGGTATAATCTCACAAATCCAGGGTAGCGTACCGGGGTGCAAAAGTGGCACTCTTTGTGCTCGACTGGCGTTCGTCTTCGCGCTAGGAAACGATCTTGCACCGTCGTTCAAGTGCAAACACCGTATCTCAATTTCTATGACCAAACGGGTGGTTTATTTGCTTATCCTGAGTGTGCATAATGAAAAGCTTGGCGTGGCGAGTTTGGCCTCTGAGAACATGACATTGTCAGGCACTGATATCGGCGGGGCTCAAGTACTTCGTGACCGCCGCTCGCTCCTCCCCCCTCCAAAGAAAAAAAAAAACGCACGCCATTGATGTTTCTCTTCGGGAGTGCTGTTGTCACTTCTTCAGAGTTCTCGGATTAGGCCGTTCATTATACTGATCACCGTGTCACGAGTCGAACCCGAGCTGGCGTGTATCACTATCGCGGATGATGCCTTTTTTTCTCTCCAAAGCATCGCGATGCATCACCCATGTACGTACGGGGATGAATATCCTCCGACATCGCCATCAGTTCCGTTGCCGGGCGTCGCCTCCGTATCCATTCTTGCGCCCCTCCGTTGGATGAGTTCGGTTTATCCCCCTGAACGGGGTATCCCGAGCATGATGGACGAGAGGGCACGTCTGTCATTTTTTTTTCGCCATGCCACGAGGCTCCCAAAAAAGTGTGGCGTGTCACCCACTCGAGACCGAGCTGTCCGCCTCTTTCCGTACGTTTTGGCAGATAATGGACAGGTCCGTCGGTTTGCCTTTTTTTGGATGAAAAAAAAAAAAAGTGCACCGGTGTGTCTCAGAAACAATCGGTATGACGTTTCCGCTTGATCGCTTGTGGATCGTACACATCGGGCAATGCCAGTGCCAACGTATTACCTACAGTCTCACTTGCACGACGGAAGTCTTGGAACTACACCGCAAGACGTAGTGTCTCCCGAAAGGAAGATCAATGTGAAAAAAGAACTTCGGGCCGTTCGGTACGTTGGTATCCGATCGTCCTTGCACCTAGGATCATCCCTCTCCCGGCTCCATCGCCCCTTTCGATGGGCGCGACTCCTCGGAGTTGGCCGCTGGGCTGTTTCAAAGCAACCTACGGGCGATCTAGCCTTTTTCTTTCTTGTTTTACATGCTGCGCTTGCGTGCCACTTTGAGGTAGAGGAGTGGCACAAGGTGGAGCATTCGCGGCTCACGCAGACGCTTTCAAAAAGTCGATAAGGACGACCCTGACCAATGTCTCATTGATAGGCTTTTTTTTTTTACTCCGTCGGTGGGAGGTTTCAGCACCGACTTCGTCACTGCACTCGCATATGTATGTATGTATACTCCTTGGAGAAGCTTTACAGCGCTCAGGCACGCGGGTAACGGAGCGCCCGACACTGACGAGGCCAAACATTGCGCCTTTTGCCTCTGTCGATTGGTCACGGAAATGTGCGACGCAACGATGCACATGGTCAACACGGTGGCGGTCGGGACGGTTACGCCGATTCTGTGTATTTGTGCTGACTCACTCTATTATGCTGTGTCACCTTTCGCTGCGGGGTGCTGTGAGAAGGAGTTCAAGGTACGAAAACGACAGTATTGCGCAACGCCCCGTCCCCCTCCCCTGCCTTCAAAGTTTCAGTTCCCAGCGGCCATCCAAGATCGAACTCAAGGAGATAGGAGATCCCGGAATGAATGGCCGGAAAAAGCCAGTGTAACAGGATGCGGTCACAACGGACCAACATCACACCTCCGTGTGCGATCACGATTCTACACATAGTTTCAGTGACGATCACCTCAGGAGACTAATATTGTCAAGTCACCGAAAGCCCGTTCAGCCATCAGGGCTGTTTTTTTTTTCCCCAACTATTGACTAATGCAACTCATCTCTCTCCTCTCCACCTCCTTTTATTTTGTTTTGTTTTATTTTTTTTAATCAGAAAATCTATTGATAGAGCGACTTCTGACCTTCAACCTATAACCGGTCTAGATCTGGTCACATGTGCCCTTGGATACAGTCTTTTACATACAGTGGACACAGAACACGCACCAGCCACGCCATCTTTTTCCAATCACACCATGCCATATCGATCGTCCGATATATGAACCCAAACCACCGAGTCGTGGTACCTGGCGTGCAGAGTTCCGGCCGCACTTGGACTGCCATCCGGCACTGAAGCGAACACGGACGCGCACGCGGAACCACGATCGAGAAGAAAACGTGCAAAGCTGACCCACTTGGTTCCCCATTTTCACGTTGTCTTCGTCGGCCGAACTTTATCTTATTTTATTTTAACTTTATTTTTTTTATTCAAGTAAGTTTTTTTTTCCCCGCCCCAAATCGTGACCTAGGAGGCTTAGTCACACTCCGAGCGATCGGTCTCCCTCAAATTTTTTTTTTTGGAGGGACTAGGGACGACTTTACATATTAAGCTCGGACCGGATCGCGTGAGCATCTCGAAATCTCATCGTCCTCCATCGTTTCGTGGCGCCGCGTTTTCTTTCCCGGCATGGTTTCCCCCCCCTCCCCCTTCTTCCTAACCGAATTGCACTGGTTCTCGATCGAACGTGGTGACGAGAAGTCTTGTCGGCTGCATGAAAGCGCATGGCTTTGGCTTTCTCTCGGGCTGTCTTTGCCAAAAACGACCCAAGCGTGAGGCTAAGAAAATAATAACAGAAATGAAAAGACTCCAGTGTCATTGGGTTCGACTGCACATGGCTAGGGCCCCTTTGTCATCCCATTTTCATTCTAGCCCACTGTTTTTATGATACGAAGCGTGTGGCTGACACCCGACGGACAGCACAGGCTCATCAATGTGTACGTCGTGGCAGATCCAATGATCGTACCACGTCGGTCAGGCCCGCCCGAGCATCAGGCGATCTGAGACCTGCGCATACAGCAAGAAGGGGATTTTTTTTAACACATAACATCACACTGCGTCCACATTTTTCGAAACATAATTAGGTAGAAAAAAGGAAGAAAAAAAGTACTACGCAGTAAAAAGAAAGAAAGGCGTGTCATCGTCATTATCATCGCAAGGAAATTTGTCGTCGATTGTCCCCCCGTTCCCTAGTTTCCTTATTACTCCTGACTGTCTCCTACTGCGAGGGGGTCTGCGATTCTGCAAGACTCATGACTTCCATGAGTACCGTTTGCTGTTCGACGCTTAGCGTGGTAGTTGCAGCCTGATAAAGTGCAGCATTCTTGTTTTGGAAAGCTGATGAAGGCATCGAGTGAGCACCAATAACACCACCGATGTAAGCTATCACGCACTCGTCAGGGCATGTTTAAATGTCGTATACGGGTTGATGGCATCGATGAGGCTAAAGAAGCCAAGTTCTTCTTCAATCCGGGATTCCTCCGAATCGTCCGACACATCATCTCCTTCCTCGGCCGTTTTCTCGGACCGTGCTCTCAAGCGAGCACTCTGAACGGCGGACCAGAAAAAAAGAAGGAGAAGGAAGGGTCAGTTGTCAAGATCCGGTGGCGTACAATAGACAGGAGAACGGCGAGGCTTCCTCACCTCATTGGCGAGCATCTCGAGATATGCCGAATCCTCGTCCCAGACGTCCTCTGTACACAACGTGCATGAGGTCAAACGTGCGTTGAAACGACAATGAGAAGGAGCATGTGGCGCACCATCATCTTCACCCTCCAAATTTAAATATCTCGCGTCATCATCCTCGTCATCTTCATCTTCATCCATCAAACTTTGCTCCAACGCCTTGCGTTCTGTCAAACCCGATCAACCACTTCCAAGAAAGGCATGAGTAAAAGACCCACTCGATATGGCTTGTGGGAGGGACTTGAATATCACCAATGCACCAGCCACTATTCCGTGCCATCCGTCCTGCAAACTTGCCGGAATCATCGCCGCATCAACTTCCAACAATTTACTCAGTGCGAGCAAACTCAGTTTCTTGTCGTGCACGCGCGGGAGTTTCTCTTCAGTATTGATCGCTGCAAACCACTTGTCGAAGAACAGGCGAGCAGTGTTTGGTTTGTAATTCTCCATCAAGTGAAGCGACGCAGCGGGGTTGTAATAAATAGCGTTGATAAGGACGATGAGATTAGCGAGTTTAAAGGCATAGGTATTTCCACCATCGATGTGGTCGACGGCGATTTTGATCATATGTTGGAGATGCTAAAAGGGATAGCAGTATTAGCGAGTAGATTTTGGAAAATAAAATTATATGTACATCATCAACGTGGCCGGAAAGGTTGAGGAGAATGGACTCGGCAAGTTTACATCCATTGATTCGGTCGCTGTCACCGAGACTCTGGTTAGTCATGGATGTTTCATAGATGTCTAACACCTTCTGCCTATAGTCAGGTCGAGCTTTAAAAACATCAGCGCCATAGGACAAAAAGTTGTCCAAAGAGGGAAGCATTTCTATTCGAATGGCAAAACTGAGCATGCAGTTAGTGATGTATGATACAACGCTCACCGTCCAAAAAGTCAACGGCATCCGATTTGAAAAGTGCATACGTCAACTCGAACACAGGCCACATGTTGGGCGAGATGGAGGCAAGCTTGAACGTCAGACTGTCAACTAACTCATACATATTATCGAATAAATCTAGCCGTCGTCATCAGCACAAGTGTACTATGCTGGCTACCGATAGGTACTCACCGATGAGCTTGTTCTCTAACGTGAACCGAATGATGGGTATGACCACTTCTTGTACCTGTCGCAGAATCTCCGGGCTCGAGTCTACTGAGGAGACGATCTGAAATGCAATTCCACGTGAATGCGACGCCGAAATTTGCAACAGACGAACTTACAGTGCTGATCGTCTTCGCTACGCCCATCGCGCCGTATACCTTGTCCTCATCGGTATCCAACAATGTATCGACATCGACATTGTCCAAATTAATTTCGCTTGTCTGCGCCAACCCTTCCCTTGCTAGACGCAAGTACGATTCACACTTGCACAACTGAGTGAGTAAATTTTACGCGAGCAACAGCAGCAGGCCTACCAATCTACTCGCCAATTCTGTTGCGACAGGAAGAAGCTCGTCCTGGAATTGCTCGACCATGGATTCCATTGAGCTGTTAAGGAGATCAAGATCGGTTTCATCGGAGAGTTTAAGGAGACCTGTAATGACATATTCAGCAATTCCCTTCAGCAGTGAGGAAGTGCGCACGTCGAATGACTTCACCGACGCGCGGCGATACAACCGCACGCACAGAACTGTAGGTGGCGACCATATGCGTGAGTGCTAACGCTGCCTGGACGCGAACCGGGAGCTCGTGGTCATCAAGGGCAGTTGCCACTGCATTCGAGAGGTTCGCCAAATTCTTGAGATGTGTTTTATCATCAGCGCAAATAGGCAGGATACTTGGAAAGCCTACCTCGGGATTCCTCCATTCCAGATTATGCTTGACAACCGTTCCCAGCATCTCACAAGCCTACACCATCTGTCAGCACCATAAAGAGAATAAGATCGAGTACTAACAATAGCACGCATATATGGTTCGTTGGAAGTGAATTCCGGAAGAACATGTTGTACCATGAACTCTTCCATGCTCCCTTTGACCTCGGGGTGACGCATGATGAATGGACCGAGTGCCGACGCAATATTCAGCGCCCCGTACTTCTGAGGGGGGGCCGCATTACTAAGCCAAAAAAGTATTTTATATGAAATAGTATAGAAGGTCATGACACTCACGAGCGAAGAATCCCATTCACAAGTGTGAGTATGGGCATAAACGCGATCTTGGTTCTAACGCTCGCCAAAGAAAGAATAAACGAAGTTGCACCAGACACGGGAGACGATGTATTTTCGTATTCATCTGCACCACAATGTTAAAGTTCGGTTCCAGTTTCATTTCAAGACCTAAAGCCCACCTACGGACGCCCTGACATATTCGACAGGATCAGATTCCCAAAGTGCCTGATCTGCAGGAGTGAAAGAAAGATGAGGAACGACAAAATTAGCAACGAGGCTGTCCACGTGAGGTTTCAACAAAATCCAAGTAGACTTTGGCTTAATGCTCGGGGGGAGTTAGTTGGAACGAACGACATATATTATAAAACACACCAAGCAGTAAAGAATTGGAATATCTGATACTGGCATTTCCTTGACAGCCACGCCTGTTTGGACACATATAGTTCGACTTGATGCAAGTACACTTTAAAAATTTCGGGCGCAAACGCTGTGACAAAGTGATTTGAAAACGCTCCGTACTCCTTTTGCATCGGAGATGGGAGCTGAGAAGGGTTGCCAAACCTTTTCATACATCAGCACAAGATAGCTGAATCGTCTCGAATAATTCCAAACCTATGGAATAGCCTGCCCAACGTCGCGTATGCCCATTTTTTGGCCTTCCACCACTCGGATTTTTCCCTGTCTTCCTCGTTCTCAGGGACAACATTATTAGGAAGCTGCAGATTGACGACTTGAAAGAGAAGCCGACCCCAAGGGACAAGGCTTTCATGACTTTGCTGGTGTGGACTCAAGTTGACAATGATAGACGTTTTGTACGCCTTCAAAATGAGATGTAACATGGACGGGATTTCTTGAGCAGATGATGGAGGCGAGTTCAACATGCTACTCGCGACCGTGACGAGAGTCGGGAAGAGCTTCTCCACGATGAGCGGAAGGAAATCCTTGCTCTGACGGTACCTGCCCGCCCGTCAACGAAGGCGCTCCGGCAGCGACCAGCTCCAGCTTACCTGAACGCGCGCACACATTCGAGGGCAGCAACACAGCCGGCCCCCACCTCGCGAATGTCTCTGCTAGCGAGCAACGCATTCACATTGTCCAACAAGGACGGCCAGCGTTCAGGAAAATCATGTGAAATGAGATCTTTGAGAGTAGCAGCTAACTGAACCGTGATCATCCTCGAGGGCGAGCCAGCGAGAACGCGCAGGATGGCGGATTTCAAAGCATCGCGATCGGATGGCGCGATCGGGACCTGTTCCGGACGTGTCCCCGACGTGTCAAGGGTGTAGGAGGTGTGAACACGATTCTTGAGATACACGGAACAGGCTTGGCGGGTGGAGCTGGGCGGAGGTGAGGGCGAGCGTATGGGGCAGACCTACGCGGGGGACATACACATCAACGCTATCAGATGCAATGATTTGCAGGATGGCAGCCAACATGCCCTCTTGCGCGCCGATCTACGACATGAGGCAGGATGTATGCGTCGTCGGCGAAGATATGCGGGCGCGACACACCTTGCGAATCTGGAGTTCACCCGCTTTCTGGATGTTGGGATCGGCATTGTAGGTAGTAGCAAAAAGATTCGCAAGTGCTTGAAGGTCCATTGTGGCCCCAAGGAATAGGAAAAAGAACTTGGTCTTTGGGTGGCGACAGAGAAGGAGTAAGAAAGGCGGCGAGACGTTCACTTTGTGTGGACAAGCGTATCCTTAAATTTTGTCCTCACGCGCCTCGCGTCCGGACATCCGCACATGTATATTTACACAACTGCACACCCCCTCACGAGGGATCCAGTAAATATCTCCACGTCCCGAACAACATGTTCAACATGAACCCAATCACCATACCCAGCTGCGTCTTGCGTCTAGAATAAACCTAAGATCAACATGACCGGCCACTCCAATAGGCAGTGCGTACGGAAAAATAACGTTTTCTGTGGCCTGGACTTCGCTCCCATCATCCCAGAAAGCAGCAGGCTTGACGTCGCGCAAGAAGAACATGGGCAGAAGAGGGAAGAAAAAACCCAGAACGATGCCCCATAGTATCATGCTCTGCGACGACGTCTGAACAAGCGGTGCATTGCCTACGCTGTCCATAGAATCGATCCACTGTTCTTCCAATGCCCGCGCGTGCTCGTCATCTATCAGAGTCAATCAATTTTGGCAGGACCGAAAGCACGACAACCACATACAATCCTCGTCGGTTTCGAATTCGATGTCGAGATAGTTTGACGATGACTGGCTGTGGAATTGTCTCCGAAAGTTGGAAATGTCCTCTTCTGAAAACCCAGCTGCGACTAGACGGTCGAAACCACGCAAGGGCCGGATTTGCGCAACCTATTCAATCCGTCTCTCCAGAACAACACGCAGCAGAGGGACCGCACATACCTGTGGTTTATCCTCAGTTTCAGCTCCTGAATCGCCCACAGGCCCGACCGAACAATGTAGCCATGTGATAATATGAGATTGCGGTGACGGCGAAGATGTATCGGCAGATGGAAGCGCCTTGGCACGCAACTGTCGCTCCTCGAGTGTACTCAGCCATGAATGTAACAAAGTACCATCCGGGAGCAATCGTCCAGCGTGTATTAGTCTCAATCGCCGGTCCTTTAGCTGTGGGCGTGCACCAACAATCTAATGTTGTATGCTAATCAGAACACGCTCGGGCCATCATCAGACATACTTACCTTTGCCTTGACGTCTCGGACAGCATCAGTAGCGGTCAGGAACAAGTTAAGGTCAGGAATTCCCTCCGTAAAGCGGATTGTTAAACATCTAGAGTCGGTTTTAGACGGCTCGCCATCGAGTTCTGGGTCTATTGCGCGTTGCTTTCCCTTTGCCTTTTCGCTGGGCATAGTGTAGTCCAACTCGAGCGCGCTAGGCTAGTGTGCTCTGCTGTGAGGTGG
>JBBPKM010000985.1:0-10867 GCA_038089255.1 Austroboletus rostrupii | reverse complement strand
TAGAAAGCAAGGCCTGGTGTCCAAGACTCCACCAACAAGTCCCTGAAGATAAGCTCTTGATGCCAAAGCCCAAGGCGATACTCTTGAAGATGTCGAAGACCTACTTTGCCCCTACATTTAGGCCTTAGTAGTTGGAGTGTTTCACTAGCCTTCTTCTATTCCTGGATTAGGATCACAATTTGATCATCCATTCATGGTTTACATTCAGCATCCTTTAAATGCTCTTCCAGTGCCCTAAGCTCCTGGATCTTCCACATGGCCATCCCTAATCATCTTGAATTATATCCTCTTTATTAAGTCCACATGGTCTTTTCATCTAGTCAACCATCTGGCCTCCTTCCAGTGCTTCCAGGTCTCCAAATATTCCCTGGATCATGCTCCTAAAGATCTTCATTGAATCTAGTCACATCAACATTCTCTGATGCTTCTCCTGGACCATTTCTCCTAGATCTGGCCTACAATTAGATCTATATCTTCTCCTGGACCTGTATCTGACTTCTGGCTACTCCTGGAAGCCCTCAACCAATCTATTGTGCTTGCTGGATGTCTACCCAATCTACCCACAGTCAATTGGGCCACCTGGCCATTCATCAGGCTGTTTTTCCCTTAACAAAAGATTAAGCCTCCTAGATCATATCTGATCTTTATCAGATGTTTACTAAACTCTCTGGCTCTCCTTCCAGAATCCAGACAAGTATATAGCACCTCTGTGTGCCCTTGGGCATTCTCTAATGTGTTATCTTCACTGAGATAATACTTCACTTGACTTTATCAGAATTTTCAGATTATTTTCTAATTCTAGATCTCACTAGAACCACTTGATCTCATCAAAAGCATCAAGTCCAGTTATTTTTTGTTGCTCCAGGAATCCTCCTGGATGCTCCTCAATCCCCTTTGGTCTTCCTTGCTGCCTCAAGGCTCCTTGATCCATATTTGATACTTTCCAAATATGTCTCCTCCTACATCTGAGTCACATATGGCCATCCACCATGTGCATTTTGATCTGATCACTTCTAGATTGATTTTAGGAGTTCTCCAAACTTGCTCTGACCCATTAGGACCCTTCTTGATGTGTCTCCACTTCCCCTGCATCCAGATCTCCTCCTGCCTCTAGATCTTCTCCTAGTCCTCTGAATCACTTCTGGCACTCTCAGTGTGGTCCCAACTTGTTCTCCAGCTCTCTCTGACCATCCCAGACTCACTCCTGTCACTGCCTCATTAACAGTCACAAATCTCCACCAAGTATTCACTAATTGATTATCAGTTTTCTTCTAATCTCTTAATTATCTTCCACATGATCAGCACTTCTTTCTGTGCATCTGACTTATTAGCCAATGCTTGCTCTTGCCCCTGGACATCCCCTGATGATGCTTCATGTGCTTCCTGTGTTCTTTCTCTCACAGAAACTTCAGTCTGCCTCATGGCCTTCCAAATCTTCCAACAAGATCTTATTCTTGTCACATCTGATTCTTTTGTATCTTGATGATATATTTCCAGTCTCTTGGCTGTGCTTGCTCCAACAGCAAGTTCTCTCTTAGATTCATTACATCCTTTGGATGTCTCTCATCTCCTTGTTTCTATTTTCTTGATCTCTTTGTCTCTTTCTTGATCTTTGTACCACAGACATTCTCCATCAATACCCAGTCTCCCTATTATCCCCTATATGGTTGTATTTATAGCAGAGTTTCCTTTCTCAGCATTTCTTTTTAATTATCATTTTTCCTTCTATTTGTTTCATGGCTATATATCTAGATCTCTCTTTTATCTTGCTTTCTTGATCTGATCTATGCATTCCTTGTTACCCTAAACCTTCCATCTGTTATCTTTGACTCCTCTCTGACTCATTTCTTTATCTGGACACTTCTTTTCTTGGATCTTCCTCTAGTATATAAATCCTAGATATTCATTCATATACTTTAGCTTGATTCTTCCTACCCTACTCCTGTTATGATCCGTATTGGTACGCTCACGGACTATATCTTTTCTTTCGCGATGACCCCTATCGGACTACTTCGGCATCGCATCTGCCGTCGCAGATTTCCTTCACGCCATCTGTCTTACGTGACCGGATTGCGCCTTACTCATTCAGATAACCCGGTCATGCCCTTTATTTCCTATCTCGTTCTTGGTCCGTGTACTATGACTATACCTATATATGTTGTGCGTAGTACACCATGTACTCTAGTTTAGTTCTCCTTGGTCAATACCAAGTTCACTTGCTCCACAACGTTCTCTTCCGTTGTGAACCTCGGGCACATAGTCATCGTCCTACTATTGAGTGGACGCTTCCTTGTGCTACTCCTCGATGCCCTCTCTACAGAGGTTGACCACCAAGCCGCCTTCCACAGGGGCTATTCATAACACTGACCTCGACGCTTGGTTCATCCAAGGCTACGCTTGCATCCTACCCGGAACAAGCGTAACAACTCCTGTCTACAATAGATCCCTATCCAATTTCCCTTGATCCATTATCTGAGGCCTAACTTTTAGCCTCTGGTATCTTGCTCCTTGAGGTTGTTTCCAACACCTCTTGTAACCTGGTTCTTCTGGCATAGCCATATGGTGTTACAGTTCCCTCTCTCTTTTTCCTTTCTCTTATATGGACCAACCTTTTCTTTCGCGATAGCCCCTATATGAACTACTTCGGCATCGTACCTGCCGCCGCAGGTTTCCATCCCACTCGTCATTTGTATTACGAACTCTGCTGCGCCTTACTCATTCAATTGCCCAGTAGTCATCCTTATTTCCTTTTCTACCAATGGTCTGTGTGTTGCGACAATACCTATAACTTGCGCGTAGACACATCCTGTACTATAGTTCAGTTCTCCTTGGTAATACCAAGTGTCTGCTTTGCTCCGCAACATTCTCTTCCATTGTGACCATCGGGCACCTAGTCTTCGTCCTACTATTGAGTGGACACTTACTTGTGCTACTTCTCATCGCCCTCTCCACAGGGGCTAACCATCGAGCCGCCTTCCACAGGGGCTATCAACGAGTAACTGCAGAGCTTGGTTCATCCGAGGCTACACTTGCGTCTTACCTGGAACAAGCGTAACATATGGCATGCATATCTGATGAGTTTTTCATTGAACTCCATTCTTTTGCCTTTAGAATTCCATTCATGCATATGTGCTGATGGGATGTTTAGTCATTACTTGAATTGCCTTAGGGGTCAAGTCTTTGAAGGGCTACACTTCATCCTACCCAAAATGAAGTGTAACAGAAGATGCCAGATATGGATCAGGGAGCCTTGAGGTGGCAAGAAAGACCTGAGAGAACTGAGAAGCATCCAGGGGAATGCCTGGAGCAACAAAAAATAACTGGACTTGATGTTTTTGATGAGATCAAGTGGTTTTAATAAGATTCAAGATTAGGAAATGATCTAAAAGTTCTAGTAATATTAAGAAAAGTATCATATCAATGAAGAGGACACATCAGGAAATGTACAAGGACACATAGAGGTGTTAGGTACTTGTCTGGTAGCCAGTAGGAGTGCTGGAAGTTTTGGTAAATATTTGATGGAGATCAGATATGATCTGGTATGCTTGACCCTTTATTAAGGGATGAATGGTCTGGTAAGTGGCCAAGTAGCCCAGTTGACTATGGGTGGATCAGGTAGACAATGAGTAGGCATAGTAGATCAGTTGGGGACTTCCAGGAGTAGCCAGAAGTCAAACAAAGAGACAGGTACAGGATGAGATCTAATTGGAGGCCAAATCTTGAAGAAGTGGTCAAGAAAGAGCATTAGTGGAGGCTGATACAACTAGAACTAATATAAATATTTGTAGGAATGATTTAGGGAAAATCTGGAGACTTGGGGATGCTGCTAGAAAGATCAGAGGTTGACCTGATAAGAAGAAGGTATAAACTTAATAAAGAGAATATTTCAAAATAAGATCAGATGATATTAGATTGAAGATCAGGATATTTGGTGAGTAGGAAAAGCATCTGGAGGATGCCAGATATGATGCATTCAAGATAGATCAGGTTGTAATTCTAATTCAAGGAAGAAGTGAGGCTAGAAGATTCACAAAAGTAATTGATAGGAGACATCCAAAAATAACTTGAAAATGACTTAGGAAAGTCTAGGAGAGGCTTGGAAGATACAAGAAGTATACAAAGATGGAGAGATCTCTGGTAGGAAGAGTAGTTGATGGCTAATCTAGGAAAAAATGTAATAGGTCTATGTTAAAGTCCCAAACCCGATTGCGCTTCTCCGGCCAAGTCCGACATGGAGGAAGTGGAGTATTGATCGAAGAGAAGGAGGATGAGTAGTAATGGGTATAAAAACCCATGAGGACGGAATGGAGTGATAACGTTACACTTGGCCTTGATGCAGAACTTATGTGTCGTGCCCTTGACCAGACCCAGCCTTGCGGAATGACAGATTGGAGACTAGAAAGACAGAGGACAGAAGGAGCGGAGTCAAATGAAGTCAGTGGAGAGCAATAATGGGAGACTTATGCTGAGTGCAGAGGGAATGATGATATTTGTACTAAGGGGAAATACAAGCAAGCGGCGAGGTTTAAGTATGAAGTCCATATGAAATACATAAGCATGTGAAATGGAGGCATAGTGGATCTGGAGACGAAGTACAAGGACATATATGAAATGTAAGCATAGAGACGGAAGTCATAACAAAATGCATAGATATATACGAAATATACCATAAGAAGAATATCACATGAATACAAGTGCTCTATGATGAAGTCCAAAGTGGTTCCAGGTTGTTGCCTGCCAGAGATATGAGGTCTAAGGTTGCCGCGCATTGGAGATTAGAGGAGTAGCTCAGAGGAGAGTGTATGAGGTCATAGTTATGTATGGAAATATGACAGTCTACCAAGATAGGGATAAGTTGTAATACAACTCATTAAAACCTTTCCTAATATATCTCCATTTCCTCTACATCCAGATCTCTTTCTGCCATTAGATCTCCTTCTAGTTCTTTGGATCACTCCTGCCACTTTCAATGTGTTACAATCCTAATTTTCCTATATTTTCTATGATTTTTCCTGACTTTATACATAGACATTTGATGAACTTAGAGACAATTTACTATTTGCTTATCTAATTGCTTACTTAATCAGGGTTATTCCCAGGGGAGTCCCCTCTTATATCATTCTCACGAATGCTCCCCTTATATATCCATATGGGGTTAGACCACCTCATAGCATGCTTCCATCCTTCTCTTCCATTCTTATGCTTCTCGCATGCCTTATGCTTATGCTTCTCTTCCATATGATAGAACCACACCTTATGTTTCCTTATCTTTTCACACAGACAGTTATTTACGCTATTGAATGGTCCTTATCTATAACCAAACATGTATATATAGTATGAATAGTATATAAACCCCAAGGTGATGGAACTGGCTCCCCAGTTCTGAAGTCTTGGAGATTCCCTTTAAGCATCCTCTTTCCACAAGGATCACTAAGTCCTTGTGACCACCACTAGACTTTATTTTATAGAACCTATCCTTAGGCCCTTAAAGTTAGAGTGTTTCATTACTTCAGAACTACCAACACACCATCACTCAAGGACTCTGTGGTCAAGCATTACCCTGCCAAGAGAAGACTCTTGTTAAGATCTAGAACAAAGAAGATGTTGTTATCAGTAAGCCTTGATTAAGCAGAATCTGTGTGATAGGGACTGCTGAAGCTAAGATAGCCAAGTGGCAACAACCCTCCTAGATCTTTTCTCTCACCATCCAAGCCTCAGCAGCTACAGGGGTTCCGAGGAGTGTAGGATGAAGGAAGAAGAAGAACCAGTCAAGCTCGAGCCAGTTACCATTGACGATTTGCTTGAAGAAGCAGATCAATTTTTATGAGGATTCACCAGATTCTAGTATCCCCAGCACTCCATCACCAACCCTTCCCCACCAGAAGAAGACCCCAACAACACCCTCATCAATGCCTTTCTCAGCAAAGAAGTCAATAGGCTCATTGAGGAAGAAGAACTAGGGAAGAGGGTAAAAAGACAAAGAAAAAAGTACAAGGCAAACCCAGGGAAGGCACACTTAGAATGCCATTACCTCAAAAAGGGACCTCTCTACATAAAGCTGTATCTATGATCCCACTCCCACCTCAGGACCCCTCTCCACGGGCTTCCTGAAATCTCCCCATTTATACATGTTATCTATTACTAGTCAACATTCCTGCCCCATGCACTCTATGAAGGGTTGAGGACTTTGACAATTTAAAAGTTCTTTATGAAACAGATATGCTTCTCCTTCTTGAGGAGGCACATCATTACGAAAGAAGGGTCAACAAGTTAGCTGAGCTCTTAGACTGCCTCCGTCCCTTTTACCAAGAAAACCCCTTGTTCACCGAAAGCTGAAATATGATGGCCAGTGTTTATGGTCATTTACTAGATGATCAAGGACATCTCGATACAGACACGGTAGCAAATACTATCACTCAACTACAAGAACAAGCTATGTTGGACCAGGAACAAATCCAACAGCTTCTTAAAAAGAAAAAACAAGCGGAACTTATAGCACAGGCACTAGTTCAACAAGTAAAAGAAGCTTCAGAATGAGCCGAAGAAGCCAACCAATGAGTTCAGGAGTTCATTGGTCTCCAAGGATGGTTGGGAGGCAGTGCTGTGCTAACCACAGCACTTCTCTCAAGGGGGAAGTTCAAGAATTGAAGTATTCACAGACCCTGGAACCTATGATGGTTCCAAAGCAAAGTTCAAAGAATGGTGGATGAAGATAAAGGCTTGGATGGAGTCCAACCTGCAAAAGTTTGCTGTCCACAGTGTGGATGGCACAATTTCCCCTCATGGCACGAACCGTGCATTCGCCATTCTCTCCTGGCCCAAAGGAGTTAAAGGGAGTTACTATGCAGAGATGGAGCTAAACAAGCTCATATCAGGAACGTCCACCCTGGCAGATTGGGATGTTCTCCAAACGGAGATTGAGGTGCTTTTCTGGCCTCAGTTGCAAAAAGATTGGGCGATGAAAGAAATATCGTCCTACAAACAAGGAAGCTAGGACATTTACACATTCTTGGCAAAATTTAGAACCCTGGCATGGCAGGCAGGCTGCACAGAGCACCACGCGGCCCTACCTTCTCGAGACAAACATGTCCGAGAAAATCAAAGAAGAAATGTTCTGGCAGGGACTCAGGGGTGGAACCCTCAATGAAATGATGGCCAACATTCAGATGATTGGCACCCACCTTGAAGCTTACAAGATGAGCATGGGGTAAGGCCAAAAAGAATGGAAAGGTGAGAAAAAGCAGGAGGTTAACACCACCTCCACCCAAGATAAGAAGAACGTATGCTTCGCATGCAGAAAAACTGGGCACATTGCAAAAAAGTGCCCAAAGCTGGCACCAAAGTGCCAAAAATATGGGTGGCAAGGCACCCACAAAAATGACTGTTCAAAGAAGCCCCAGCAGGCCTGGGAAAACAAAGTGGAAGAAGCAGGCGCCACCTCCTAGGAGGAAGGTGAAAAGAAGGAAGAGAAATCCTCCAACCCTTTTAGGGAAATTAGGAAGATGACATATGATCAGATGACCATGCACTTTGCAAAGAAGGCGCAAGAAAAAGCAAAGGGAAAAGCCAAGGCAAATTGAACAATCTGGGAGTTCAGTTCACAGGCACAAGTTATTTTCAACTGCTAGCTGAGCTAGCACCTGAGGCAGCTTCAGACAATGACGAGTCAGAAGAAGTGAAAGGGGACCGGGTAGCCAAAACCCAGTACATTCTCTCATCTCCCAAAGGTACAAACCTGTGGGATTAGAAGTCAAAGAACCACAGGAGGATCAGATAGATAGGCTAGAAGCCATCTTCCCTGGCTTTCCAGAAGTCTCAGATCCGGGAAGGGTTAACCTCATGGATATGCAGGTAATCGTGGCTATGAAAGAAGAAGAAGCCATTGATGAACCTACAGTTTTTCTCACACATACAGTATGCATATTAAACAACATTAAATTAAAAGTAAAGATGGAATTTTTGAAAGATTTCCTTAAAGAAGTTGAAGCGCTGTTTGATAGTGGCACAAACCATGTATTCTTGGACAAGGTGTGGGCCAAAAAGAACCAAATCACAATGAAACAACTCTCATGACCTATCTCCATATTTAATGTGGATGGAACCAAGAACTCAGCTGGAAACATCACACACTGTGCTGAAGTTATCATAGATTATGAAGGTCACTGAAAACACCTCATGGCCGAAGTTACCAACCTAGGTGGTACAGCCCTGGTGTTAGGCTACATGTGGCTTGTACGCCACAACCCTGACATAGATTGGAAGATGGGTAAGGTCTGTATGACCTGCTGCCCTAGAAGTTGTTATTTATTACAAGATCATCACATTTGGATCTGCGAAGCAGTGGATTTCGAAGAAGAAACATAGGATGAAGCATGGGAGGCAGCATTCATTAGGGCAGCCATAGAGCCAACATCAAAGCCCGAAGAATGCACTCTCGAAGAGCTGGTGCCTTTATGCTACCATAATAGACTTAAAGTATTCTCAAAAGAAGAATCGGAGTGGATGCCTATCTGAAAGCCATGGGACCATGGAATCAATCTCAAAGACATGTTCAACCCAAAGAAAGGAAGATTGATTCCCCTATTGGTTTAGGAGCAAGAAGAAGTCTTGGCGTTTATAGATGACCAGCTTCACAAAGGGTATATCCGACCCTCCAAATCTCCTCAGACATCACCAGTGTTCTTCATGCCTAAAAAGGATAGGCACAAACGCATGGTACAGGATTACCATTATCTAAACAAACACACAGTGAAGAATAATTATCCACTCCCGCTGATTTTGCAATTGGTTGATAAGCTGCAGAAAGCTAAGCTATTTACAAAGATGGATCTTTGCTAGGGATATAACAATATCTGAATCAAAGAAGGTGACAAATAGAAAGCGGCCTTTGTCTGCTTCTGCAGCACATACAAACCCTTAGTCATGTACTTTGGATTATGCAATTCCCCAGCCATGTTCCAAGCCATGATGAACAAGATCTTTGCAGATATGGAAGATGTCTGCATTGTCTACATCGATGACCTTATGATATTTACAAAAATGGATGACTTAGAAGCACATCAAAAGATTGTGCAAGAAGTTCTTCATCATCTAGAAGAAAATGATTTATTTATCAAACCAGAAAAGTGTATCTTTCACACCATAGAAGTTGAGTTTCTGGGCATGATGGTAGGAAAAGATGGAGTTTGCATGGATGACTCCAAAGTTAATGCTATCTTGGAATGGCCTGAGCCAAAGAACCTCAAAGGAGTTAGAAGCTTCCTAGGTCTGGCCAATTTTTATAGGAGGTTCATCTCGGAATACTCTGCTATTGCGAGACCTTTGACAGATCTCACAAAGAAGGACACACCCTTTATCTGGAATGAGAAGTGTCAAAATGCATTCGACATACTAAAGAAGAAGTTTTCCACTGCCCCAGTCCTCGATTTTCCTGACATTGACTGTCAATTCCATTTAGAATGTGATGCTTCGGATGTTACAATTCATTTCCTTTTAACGGACTTATTATTTTTTTCATAATTGCCCCTATTGGACTACTTCGGCATTGTGTCTGCCATCGCAAACTTCCATCCATTGTCATCCGCTTACTACATGACTGTGCATCTGTCAGCAGGTTGCCTGATCATGCATTATATTTCCTTTCCAGTTCTTGGTCTGTGCTATGGAGTGATACCTATATTAACAGTACTGCGTAGTGGTGTATCTTTAGTTTAGTTCTCCTTGGTTAAATACCAAGTGCCCCTTTGCTCCTCAGCGCTCTCTTTTGTTGAGTATATCAAGCACCAAAGTCTTCATCCTACTTTTGAGTGGACGCTCCTCTTTGTACTATTTATTGAAGCCCATCTGTGGCTCATTTATGTTAGGAACTTGGTTCATCCAAGGCTACACTTGGTCCTACCTGGCACAAGTGTAACATTGGACTTCACAATGGGTGCAGTGTTATCTATTAACAAAGAAGAGAAGTGGCATCTGATAGCTTTCTATTCTTACTCCATGAATGATCAGGAGTGGAACTACCCGATCGCTGATAAAGAGATGCTTTCAGTTATTTGCGTGCTAGAAGCATGGTGGCATTATTTAGAAGGAGCCAAATTGCAATTCGAGATCTGGAACAATCACCAGAATTTGCAATGGTTTATGATAAGATAGAATCTCAATAGAAGACAGGCATACTGGGCGCAATACTTATCTAGGTTTGATCATGTACGATAATTTATCACAGCAGATTGAATCCGCAACTCTATTGTTAAAAGAAGCCAAAGTGCAGAAGTTATATGCACAAGGCTATATGGAAGATTTGGAGCGACTGCTCCTAAAACAAGAAGAACTGGTCTTCGTGCCAGATTATGAAAGTCTATGGCAGGATGTTATCACCCTGCACCATGACTTCCCATCTGCCAGACACTCTGGT
Source organism: Austroboletus rostrupii (assembly GCA_038089255.1). Classification (NCBI taxonomy): domain Eukaryota; kingdom Fungi; phylum Basidiomycota; class Agaricomycetes; order Boletales; family Boletaceae; genus Austroboletus; species Austroboletus rostrupii. The sequence continues at coordinate 456 of JBBPKM010000985.1, read as the reverse complement.
GCCGAAAAAACAGAGGAGCTCATTCGAAGACACTATTTATGGCCTGGTTTGCCAAAACAAGTTAAGGAGTATGTCACTAGATGTGACACGTGTCAAAGGAGCAAAACCGGCAATAAGCCACTGGCTGGCAAGCTTAAACCCTTGGAAATGCCACACACTCCTTGGGTAGACATCTCTGCAGATTTCCTCATGGATCTCCCCTTATCTATGAATTATGACTCGGTCCTTGTGGTCATTGATCGATTCAGCAAGGAGGTCGAGTTTATTCCATGTTCAAAGACAGCCACGGCACTAGACACCGCATGGCTATATTTAAAACATGTATGGACCAACCATAGCATTCCCCAATCCATAGTATTAGACCATGGACCACAATTCACTTCCCAAGTCATAATGGCTCTATGCAAGCACTTGGGAATCAAATCTAAGTTATCCACAGCTTTGCATCTGCAAATG
>JBBPKM010000984.1:0-10874 GCA_038089255.1 Austroboletus rostrupii | reverse complement strand
AACGATATTGTCAGCCTCCGTCGAGACGGTTTGTCGTATCCTTTCCTCGGAGGCCAGTTTGTTGAATGACGCATGGCTTTCAGACCCAATCTACGCTTCTGATATTTGTTTACCTGATGATGAACCACCCGCAGATTCAACGTCGTGCACAGGCAGAGATTGACCGTGTGGTCGGACGACAGCGATTGCCAAATTTCGACGACAGGGATTCGATGCCATATGTGGAAGCGGTGATGCGAGAGACAATAAGGTGGAACCCAGTGGGGCCTATCGGTGCGCTCGATCCCGACGCCGCATGCCCGCACGTGTTAACATGTTGCAGCCATTCCTCATGTTGCCTCGGAAGATGATGTTTATGAAGGCTACCACATCCCGGCAGGTGAGTGGTGTCAGAACGCTTGCGATGGCTTCATGTGATCATTTTGAACAGGTGCACTGATAATTGCTAATTTATGGTATGGCCCGCCAGTATGTACGAGCGCAGACGATGACGATGGTCTGATAGGGCGATGTCGCGCGATGAGAAGAAGTATCTTGATCCCGATAAATTCATGCCAGAGCGGTTCTTGCGAGAGGACGGTGCGCTAAGCGACGACAAAATACCATGGTCCTTTGGGTTTGGGCGTCGGATATGGTGTGTACGTCAATTTCAGAGTAAGCGTGTGCTTACATAGTGAACAGTCCAGGGAGGCATGTCGCTGATGCGTCAGTGTGGTCTGCGATGATATGTATACTTGTAATGTTCAAGATCGAAAAAACGAAGGGCTCCGACAAAGTAGAGTGGACAAAGGGACTGGCAGTGTGAGTGGCGTCTTATTTGTTGCGGCGTAACGTTGATCGGTTCGCACTGGTTCGCAGTCGTCCACTGCCGTTCCCGTGTCGGTTCCTGCCGAGAGACGGAGATATGGACGCTCAAAAACTGGCGTCATTGATTTATTTAAGCAGCGCTGGCTTGTAATTCATGTACTTTCGTGTTGTAGGACTTTTTGTTCTTTTGTTACTTTACTGGCAAGCAGTATGTATGTATAGTACTCGGTTCGCTCGGCAGGACATGCGGAGGATGACGTATTTCGAGCACGGTACACGTGACAAGTTACACATCACGTGTGTTTTACATTTTTCCCGCCCGAGTTTTTCCCTTCGTCACGATACATTTTTGTTCCGTCCCGCATTGTTCTCCTTGGTTTTTTTTTTCCCCTCCTTCTCCTTCCGTACCATGCATGCCATCTCGTCTTCGTCATCCCGTGTAGCTCGCAGGGCAGCTGCGAGAGCCGCACGACCCGTTCTCGCTCGTGGTGCCCACAAGGAAATTAAGTTCTCCGATGACGGACGTGCAAGCATACTTAAGGGTGTCGACGTTCTTGCCAACGCTGTCAGTGTCACCCTTGGCCCTAAGGGTGAGTTATCTGTGTCGTTTCGCGTCTGGAATCACGTAAATGGCCATCCTGGCGGATAGGCCGCAACGTTATCATCGAGCAGTCCTTTGGTGGACCCAAGATTACAAAGGGCAAGTCGTCGCGTTTCGCCTGTTGTGTACCGCATACTAAGCGACCGCGGTTCTGTAGATGGCGTGACTGTTGCCAAGTCTATTACCCTTAAGGACAAGTTTGAGAACCTGGGTGCTCGGTGGGTAATCTCTTCTCGCGTTTGTTACGTGGATATGCGTGTTTGCATTTCCAGAATATCGCTGATGTTTGCGTTCTAGTCTCGTTCAGGATGTAGCACAAAAGACAAACGAAATTGCCGGTGACGGGACTACCACGGCGACCGTTTTGGCGCGCGCCATTTACTCGGAGGGCGTCAAAAACGTAGCTGCAGGATGCAACCCCATGGATCTTCGCCGGGGATCGCAGGCCGCTGTTGACCGTGTGGTGGAGTTTTTGTCTGCGAATGCTAAGAAGGTGACGACGACGGCCGAGATTGCCCAAGTTGCAACTATTTCTGCCAATGGGGACACACATGTTGGTAACTTGATTGCTCAAGCCATGGAGAAGGTTGGAAAGGAGGGCGTCATAACTGTCAAGGAGGGTCGTACGATTGAAGACGAGATTGAAATCACCGAGGGCATGCGATTTGACCGTGGATTCATCAGCCCTTACTTCATAACAGACGTCAAGGCCCAAAAGGTGGAGTTTGAGAAGCCACTCATTCTGTTGAGTGAGAAGAAGATTTCGGTTCTTCAAGATATTCTTCCTTCGTTGGAGGCTGCCGCACAATCGCGTCGTCCTTTGGTGATTATTGCTGAGGACGTCGACGGCGAGGCGTTAGCTGCGTGCATTCTTAACAAGCTGCGCGGCCAACTTCAGGTCGTCGCCATCAAGGCCCCTGGCTTTGGTGATAACCGCAAGTCAACTCTCGGCGATCTTGCAATCCTCACGGGTGGGACTGTCTTCAGCGACGAGCTTGATATCAAGCTCGAAAAGGCAACGCCTGACCTCTTGGGCTCTACTGGTTCTATCACTGTCACCAAGGAGGATACCATCGTCCTCAATGGTGAAGGATCCAAGGATGCCATCCAAGCACGTTGCGAACAGATTCGTGCACTTCTCGCCGACCCCACGACGAGTGAGTTTGACAAGACTAAGCTGCAGGAAAGACTGGCCAAGTTGAGTGGTGGTGTTGCGGTCATCAAGGTTGGCGGTAGTAGTGAAGTCGAGGTTGGGGAGAAGAAGGACCGATATGATGACGCACTCAATGCCACTCGTGCTGCTGTTGAGGAGGGTATTCTTCCTGGCGGTGGTGTTGCACTTCTCAAGGCTTCTCTGGCATTGACGACCAAAGTACCCGGTTCGTCGAGCACCCCCACCAACGCGGACGCCAAGGTCGTTTCCACGAGTAACTTTGACCAGGACCTAGGTGTCAACATTATCCGGCGGGCGTTGAGCTACCCTGCCCGTACCATCCTCTCGAACGCAGGAGAGGAATCGTCGGTGATTGTCGGTACGCTCTTGAACCAATATGGCAGCTCGGACAACTTTGCTATGGGCTATGATGCAAGCAAGGGCCAATATGTAGACATGATCAAGGCTGGTATCGTGGACCCTCTGAAAGTTGTGCGGACAGCTCTTGTGGATGCGTCGGGTGTTGCCAGTCTATTGACGACGAGCGAGGCATGTGTGGTTGAGGCCGAGGAGGAGAAGCCGGCAGGACCTGCAATGGGTGGTATGGGCGGTATGGGCGGTATGGGCGGGTTCTAAGTGGCCCCTTGCTGTGCTGTTCTGACGTTTTGGTGTCTATTCGATGAAAAGTATACTCAGCTCGATTACCCGCTCCATTATTGTCGGTATCGTTACACATAAGATTAGTCACTGTCCGTTATGCTATCTGAATGGCAGCTTCACTCACCACTTGTTCGAGTGACGGCAGAAGATGGTTCTTGTGTGGGATCATTCTATAGATTGACACTTCGTGACTACCTTCATTCTTTAAGTAATGACAGACAGACGGTGGATGAGATGGGGGGATGAGCGGTTGCACTTGAAATAGTGTGAATGAGATGGGCAAGTGAGCAATTGCGCTCAAAACAGCACGAATGGGGTGGGAGGTGGGCAGTTGCGGTGTGGCTCACATGAGCGGTTGCGTTCGATGGCACGGCACGGGTACAGGGGTACAAGGGTCAGGGGTACACGGGTCTTGAAAACGGCAACCCGTACCCTTACCAGGACACACCCATGCAGATCACTAGTGGTGTATGAGGAGAATGAACAGCATTGAGCAGTTTATTGCGAGGGTATTAAGTAACTTTAGCTCATTCACAAAGGATGTAAAGTGACCGTGTTTTGATCACTATGAGACGGTCCCGTGTATCTCGTCATGCGAGGAAGTAATACGAGTCAACGCCACCGTGGGATTCAGTTGCTAGCACAACTCGAGAAGACTCCTCCTTCTGTCTCTTTTCCAAGCCCACTTGTTGATTCATATCGACACTCCACAACCCCTGCCAAACGACAGTGAAGACAACTTTGAAGCGTCAGATCACAATGACGGGTACGAGTACCCACACAATTCCCCTATATCATTCATTTTCGATCGAATTCCCCCAGAGGCCGATGTAATAATGCACAATATCGGTGTAGATCCGATCACATCGCTTGCTGCAGTGCCCCTGGAGCCGTATGCGTCCGACGTGCATCCTATGATAGTTCATCCGGTCAAAATTAAACGAAACATATTTGCCCTGATCATTGGGATCGATGACTACGCAGATGCGAGGATCAACAATCTTCGAGGGGCAGTCGCTGATGCGATATCGTTCCATGAATATTTGGAAAAATGCCTTGAAATACCAAAAGATCAGGTCCGCGTGCTCCTGAACCACAAGGCCAGTCGAGAGGGCATCATCCAGGCATTCAAGGATATAAAGGACGATGAACGCATACAAGAAGGCGATCCGATTGTGGTATTTTATGCTGGACATGGGGGAGAGCTTCCACGTCCACGTAACTGGTCAATATTCTTCGTAAAAGCCATGATCCAGTGTTTGATTCCTCAAGATTGCAACGAGCCGACCATTTCTCCGATCCCCGATCGCACAATTGGTGCTTTAATCGAGGAAATTGCCAAAGTGAAAGGGAATAATATTGTAAAAATACCATACCAGAATCGATCCCTTTTCCGCTGACTGCTTTGTATAGTGTGTCATCCTCGACTGCTGTCACTCTACGTCTGGTACAAGGACGGAAGACGATACATACACACCTCGAACTGTTGCCCTGGAATGCGAAATTTCAGGAGACCTTGACGTCAGTATATGGGGCCGCTTTGGCAATGTTCCTCCTGGTTTTGCTCGTCTCGGTCTCCAGTCACACGTCCTTTGTGCCGGATGTGGCGAGAAGGAACAAGCATATGAGCATGGAGGACGTGGCCTGTTCACTACAGAGCTTTTGGAGACGCTTCGGAAGAACCCAATGGATGATCTCACATACATGGAATTGTTTGAACGCTTAGGACGCAAGAGCTTCATCGGGTGACAAATTTTCCCATTCGTGAGACTGTCGTATAGCTGATGTCATTTGATTAATTTAGACGTAATCCCACCCAGAGTCCTCGTTGCGAAGGAGTCCACCGACGTCGTGTCATATTCGACACCAAAATGCTTTCTGGAAGGCATGTTCGCTATGCCATTCGCGTTGATGGCGGTAAATATATAGTCGCGGCTGGTTTGGCACACGGCATTCAGCATGGAGTGGAACTCACCATGTACGACGATCAAAACCAAACTGCGGGTGAAATAACGGTCGACGAGACTGCTGTGATTGAGGATTTTGAGACCACGATGACTCTGCACAAGCATCCTGTACATGTAAAATTTGCAAAGCTCACCCGTGTCGGGAACCTACCTATCTACCCCTCCCCTGGAGGAGAGACGACCTGGACACTCAAAGAGACTCTTCGACGGATGGAGGCTCATCATCACATCCCCACATTCCGGCTCGTCGAGGTTGTCGAAGAAGCGAAACTAGAAGTGAGGGTTGAGAACGGTCTAGCAGTCCTCAAAGTTTTAGATGGACGGTTGAAACATTTTGGAATGACAGATATATCGTTCGATGTGAAGCTCGATTGCCTCGTTCACTCGTTGAAGGCGGCCGCGAATTACTACTGGTACCTGGGTCTTACCAATCAAGCTGAGCCGCCTCGTGATACTGATACGACTACCAGAGTTATAGTCGATTTCTATCCGCTGGAGGATTCGGAGGACGAATTCAGTAATGAGACTGGACTGCCACTTCTCGTTCCCGTCGAAGGGCCAGGTTTCCGTGTCAAGGATGAGGACAAAGAATTGGGAATTATAGACGTCATCGATTTCGTCGTGGAAGAAAGGAGATCGTACGGTATCAAGATCACCAACAAAACGGAACATAACCTCTATGTAAATGCATTCTTGTTTAATAACAGTGATCTGAGCATCGGCAAGTCTGCCTTCTTTCACTGGCATGGTGCATTTTGCTGACATGGCGACGTCGAACATCTGTAGCTCAGTACTACACGCAGTCTGTGGGCGTGGGCAAAACAGATCCTCCTCTGAGGCGTGACGGGGAGTTTACGATGGGATATGGAGAGGCGGGAGCGACCCCGTTCGAGTACTCGTTGGACGATAACCAGGACGTCGACGTGGGGTACCTGAAGCTGTTTTTCGCAACCCAACCAATCGACCTGATCGACATCGAGCAGGTGTCGCCGTTTCTAAACTCTGGTGACATGCCGACAGACGATAAGCGAGCTGCGAAAATTAAGCGGACGGCTCCGAAGGGCGTTTGGTTTACGTTGGAAATGCCTGTCGTGCAGAGGCGACGGGCGAAAGGAGCCAGCTTGTAGTGTAATTTTTCGCGTTGGCATTTTCGATGATATATGCCGCAGCTGGTGCGGGTCGTTGGAAGATGTGCAACCAATAATGTGTTCACGTTCCATTTGCTTGAGTATTTACGAAGCACTGTTACTACGGGTAGAACTTAGGAAGGGTGATCGACCAAAAGTGACAAGGCTAGACCGGCACTGGGTACGATTAATCAGTCGTCGTCTGGCACTGTGTTTGCTCGAGATTCCCGTTGTTCAAGGTTGTTCCATCAGACAGTTGAACTATGAAATATCCCTAAAGGACCCATATATGCTCCATTTGCTGTACATTGCGATGCCCTGAAATCGATTTATAAATCACTCTTCTTGATGCGAGCTTGGCTCACATGTTAGACACACGCGGTGTGGGATTTCCACATTACTGAAATGACGGTCTGCTATGGAGTGGTAAACCCCCCAAAAAATGCTATACGTGGAGATTTTTCTGGGGTTCTGTTATAATAGTAACAGTTGGGGACAAGCAAAGCTAACCATTACGGGTTCAGGACTGCTTCAATGGCCGTGACACTCGTCGGTGCTGTTTTTGTTTATGTACAGCCGATTCAGCAGCATCCACGCCATGTTTCCTGAAAGTCCCTTTCAATAAGCACTTAAGAAGCGATATGACCAATTAATAAACTGTCGAATCACTTCAGTAGGGTCTGAACTCCTCATTCTCCGATGTTGTCCATTCAACCTCAATATCAACACCTGATGCATATGACCTGACTCTCAGTGCTATACTCCTTCTCGAAGTTGATCCTGAGGCCATCAATAGCATTAATGCTGGTGGTGAGCTTCTCCGGTGATTTTTATTTCTTAATCCGGATTCGAGTCATACTGATCTGTGTGTACTTGTACATTATGTGCAGGTTGAGCTCATTAGATTGAGATGCTGCACACTGTGAAGGCCGGAGTAGGTAAACCTTTTTTTCTTCCCTTGTTGCCAACGACCTAGCTTCCATTTTTTGCGGTATGTTTCACACTCAGCAAAGGGAGCCGCTTTTTTCGGGATTTTTATGACTTTTTATGTGGCCTGCCAAAAATTTGACAGGTCCGACAGGTCCGACAGGTATTATAGGTACATTTTAGGACAGTCTGCTCGTACAATCTTGACGGCCAGACCCCAAATGTGTAATAGACGCGGAAATTAGTCGTCCTGAGAAGGTATTGCAACCTGCAAAAATCAACTGTTAAATTTGGTGACTTTGCATGTCGCTAACTGTGCAAACCGCACCGATGATCGGACAAACGAGCAGATCTACCGCCATATGTTTCAGATTCACTTCCATAATCGTTGCTCCGACGGAAATTTTTAACGACTCCGGTGGCTGCCCAAAATTACGATAATGGCAAACTCCGTTGCCCTTCCTATATGGGTTACCAACCCTAGTAAGCAAAAAAAAATCTGCTAAAGAACTTTTGCCCTGAGAACATACTTCTTGATGCACGCTAAGCTTTTCGTAAAAGATGTTAGATCCAACAGTGGCGCATCACTGTGACTCGCAAGCGACATTTAAGCTTAAGGCTGAAACACTCTGAAATGAATTATACAGAATTCGGAGGAACTACTAAATGTCATCTTGTCACAGCTGCCCTTATATATATTAGGTTCTTCAATTGGCGCACAAAGCGATTGTTCCACAGGAGGCTCGGGCCCTGGGTGAGACCATCCAAGGATATTCATTTTTATGCGTGCCATCATATCTAGCGCAAAGATCGATCAACCAATCAAGCTTATTCTTTCTTTGTTAAATTTACTCATGTTTATGTAGATCTGACAGGCTGCACGACCATATTCGTCTTGCACGTAAGTGGCAGTGCGGCGTGATAGACTCAGCGCACCTCACGTGTCGCTAGACCAAGTGCTATATGGGTGCATGGCATTGCTTGACGGAGTTCCGGTTTATCTTCCTCTTTCGCAGGTTCTTTTCTGTCTCCTAGCAGTACCATGAGCCCTTCGGCCGCGGCGGAAATGGCTCCTGGTTTAATAGGTATGAACTAGAGCGTACTAGTGCCGTTCATGATTCATGCTTCTGCAGGCCTGACGATTGGAACGACGTACGTCTGTCCATCATTCACGTTGAATTTGACACATCCTTAACCTTGAGCAAGTTTGTCTGGTGTTGGAATCGGCCAAGTCATATTCTACGTACAATCATTTCCACAAGACAAGACCTATTTAAAGGGACTGGTGAGGACCAGGCACGAGTTCTGTTTTCGAATGAGCGTCTCATTAGGATTATTCACGCACATAGGTGTTTATCGTGTTGTGTGTTGGTCGTCACCAGATATTATCACATGACTGATATTGGAATTTGACAGTACCCTCGACATTACTCAGACAATCGCGTTGATATGGCTCTACTTCCACTTCTTGATCGACTGTCGGTCGAACGCCTCTATAAATTGTGGAATACAAGCTCCTGCGTGAGTTACCAGCGAAAGAAGCATAGCAAAATACTTGCTCATTTCAAATCACATTGGCGTCTAGAACCGCTAGAATAACGATTGTAAGAGGTCCGTGCGTCTGGCATGTAGTCATGTATACTAACCATTATGTATAGCTCGCTGCTCTCCTCTCAGTGAGTAACCCAACTTCTCGACGTGTGCGACTTAGTGGTGGCCCTCTTTCAGTATTCCATCACTTTCATAGTTCAAAGGTAGATTTATCCTCTATTCGCGCACATTTTCCCATGTTATGGTAGTTTCTACGCCCATCGAGTCTGGATAAGTAAGTGCTCAAATGATTCATTTTTATCACTGTTAACTCCTCAACGTCAACAGTCAGCGGACAGAATTTGATCATCACATTTACCGTGGTAAAACCTGCAAATGGATGTTTCTGGGCTTAGGGCTGAGTTTAAACCGACAGCTCCTGTTCGCCTTTGCTCAGTTATGTAAGTAAATAAGTGACGTGCCTGCATTGTTGATTCAATTACCTTCCAGTGTTGGGAGTGTGTTCGTGTCTCTCATTTCATACATTGCTGGCCTGCGTTAATTCCCATCTTGGCGAAAATAGTCTTGGCGGCAAAACTGTGAGTAAAAATTGTGTCTGCATAACGATGGCACTCATCATCGTGCAGATTTCTCATGCCAACAGTGACGTTTAATCTTATAAGTCACAACAAGGTATCCTAGCATTATGATGAAAGGACCAGACTCACGACAGAGACGCTAGTTTTCGGCATGGGCCGCCATAGCGAGTGCGATCTGCGACGTACTCATCACAGCCTTCATCATGTATTACTTGCGTGCAGCTGGTGCTGGGCTAAAATGGTACGTTATTCTCGATCGGTCCACGTCTTTATTTGCTCACTCTTAAAAGGCGACGTGATTGCATGAGGAAATTGAACATACTCTTCATCCAATTAGGCCTGCTGTCCTTGTAGGTTTGACAACGTTTCATGGGTTGTTCGGTCTTGCTGACTTTCATCGCAGCATCAATGCTTCAGCAATGGCGATTTTGGTGAGTGTGTGTGTGCCTTGCATTCCAGCCAGGTAGGATCTGAGGTGATGCAAAAAGTGCTACATACAAATTCATATTAGCGAGGTACTTTTACTAAGCGCTGCCCCGGGCCTTGTAATCGGCAAAGGTAAGCTGACCATCACCGTGATGTCTGGCCCCGAGTAATCAGTCACCTGTCAACAGTTTATACGAACTCTATGCTCAGCATGTAAGCAGCGGTACTGGCTCCCGGTATGGTCCGAAGTTGAACACTCCCTTAGACTGAATGCGCGGTGGGGAATTCGGAAACGGCAAGTTCAGACCCAGGTCCCCCTCGATCTTTCAAGTATCCGCTGATTGACGGGGAACATCTTCAAGTTCAGCAATCCTCCGGTACATTCCTCTAGGTATAACTTTACATGTATATAGTACCCTTCGCAGCAAACCTTGATCATGTCGTTTAGCTGCCTCTTTGTGTAATACTATAGTGACCCGGTCTAGCCAGCATGAGAAACGAAGAGTCACTATATCGACGGAGTGGTCGCTCACCGATAGAGTAAAGTTATCGGCTCAGGATCATCTGACATGTCCCTTGTAGGAAACATGTGAAAGTCGACGCGGCCGTCCTTGGAATGTCCATCCATGCAAGCAATCATGATGGGTGCTTTCAATGCTTGATCGAGCGCTCTGACTTGTGCAGAATCCTTTCTGGAGATTTGTCAGCCCGTTGCTAAAAGAGCACTTTGCACACTCACCTGTTTCTACTAATCACTTACAAAAATCTTCGACGAAATCTTCTGGTAAATTTTGAAAGTCATGGTCAAAAAAGACGTCGGTGTATTCATTGGCATGGATGTGGAAGTCAGCAGAAGTCAGGAGGTGCATGTACATGAAAATATAGTTGGAATCTGGAGAGAAAGTGAGGCAAGTGGATGCATTATCTTAATTGTGGGCATACACACAACACCTCAGGCAGCACTTTTCGGAAGCAATAGTAGTCTTTGAGACCCATTTTCGTTGTAGGTAATAATTAGTCTCTATGGCCCCACTTCCTGAGAGCCTCTGTGCCTAGTAATAAAGCAAGTTCCACTGT
>JBBPKM010000983.1:0-10877 GCA_038089255.1 Austroboletus rostrupii | reverse complement strand
ATCGCGACGTCCACTAGATATTGGCACACCATCGTTGATGCGGATGAATGAATGAATCGCTTATCATGAGCGCAAGGAAAAATAGAGCACATTGAGGATGCTCACCTAGCGCGACGCATTTTGCAGATGTAGAGGTGCACGTATCACAGTCGGCGGGTTAAAAGCCCTGTGGAACAAGGATGCACGGGCCAAAGGTGCTGGATTCTGGAAGTGAAACCTAACCTGCGACATCATGTGATGCCTGCTAGCAGGGGATTTCCCAGGTTAGATCGCCTGAGATTTCCTTAGAAGTGCACCAGGAAATGATGACCATGTGGAACTTCGGAGATCTGAGAGTCGATCGAGGGATGGGTAATACAGTACTCGAGGAATAATAAGATAGAGGAGCTATCTCACCTGAGGTGTTCTCGGCTATTATACCAAGGGAACTCGGTGTTGGGTATCATATCATGGATGGCGATTCGAAATCCTTCATGGACACATGTAACGTGGGGATCTGGCAAAAGCCCCACGTGTCCGCACTTTGCAGGCTGGTATCTTGCTTCTACCAAACAGGACACCTTCCTCCAGTTGACCGCAAGAATAATCAGGGGCGCGGTGGCAACGGTTGTGGTCATCACAAACCTTTGAAAGAAGCTAATACCTGGGGCAGTGAGAGTCGAATACTGATACGATCCAACGGCTGCTACCAACCGGTACACAACACGACAAACGGTGACATTATACAAGTGTGACTATTGTGACATTTTGGTGATCTCTTTTTTCTTTCTATTCACAACGGCCATGGCCACCGTCTCGCCCTTTGCTCGAAGCAGTGCATTCGATGAGCCCCGTCTGGGGGCTCGTGAGCAGACCGTATGTGCCTCGCAATCCACTCTCTCTACCTCCTCAATCAACCCGAGCAAGCGCCTTGCAGATTGAAGAAATGTACAGCGTGCCAGAAAGCTTTCTCGAGATCGAAGTTCGCAACCCTCAGACACATGGTCAGCAAGCGTTCTTCGTTGTAACATTTGAACATGGCAGCTGATGTTATTCCAGGGTTCGGTCGCAAGATGTTTACCGACTACGAAATCGTGTGCAAGGTCGGTTGACCGTATCAATTGTTCTTTTTCCGTCATGCATTCTGACTTGCGTTCATAACCTAGACCAACATACCTGCCTTCAAATTGCGCCATTCGCTTGTGAGACGCCGCTACTCTGATTTTGAAGCATTCCGCGATATCCTTGAGCGGGAGTCTACGCGCGTGAACATTCCTCCCCTCCCTGGCAAGGTTTTCACGAATAGATTTTCTGATGAAGTCATCGAGACCCGCAGGGAAGGTCTTGAGCGGTTCCTTAGCATTGTTGCTGGTCATCCGCTTCTGCAGGTGCGCAGTCCTCCGATACACAGCGTCAAACAGTGCTTACACACTTCACTGCCTCCAGACCGGTAGTAAAGTTCTTTGCGCATTTTTGCAGGACCCAGGCTGGGATAAAACTCAGTGGCTATAGACTCTTGTTTTTTGCGATTTGCGTAGCGCTCAATCCCACTCTGGAATTCCACCTTATCTCCACCTCTCCGTTTGTTTAAACCCTACCTGTCCCCAAGGATGCCTACGTCTTTCATTGTGTACCTCTAGGTGTCTCAGTACGCTTGGTTGTTCTTGTATATTATTTTTCCTCTTGCAACCCCTGTTCGCCTGGATGTTCTAACCAGTCCACCCCAAGCCGTAGTACACGCTCAGGTGCATAAAGTACCAGCTATGAAAGCTTTTCTTCCAATATGCGTTCATGGATGACAATGTCTATCACAGATCTGGAGCCAGGTCCAGGTCAATCATTGGGGAAGAAAACCCTATCTTTTGCGCTTACCGTAAGTTGACAGTATAGCTTGTCCCAATGTCCGTTAGAATCAGAGTGTCTACAGAATGGACTCCAGGAGAAATGGCGAGGAAGTCCATGCGGACTGACTGACAAGTGGATGGTTTGAGTGGGCTTAGACATGCGTCGCTCAGAAACAAGGACGAAACAAGGTCTTTTTTAAAATCGTAACTCACCCAACCCGTACTCGATTTTGCAACGGCAAAATACCAGGAGGAGAGATGGATGACTTGAGTTCCTCCATGCTATTTTTCCCTCTGGATCCCAGTGCTGCCTTGTTTTTCTCTGCCTTGTGTTGTCGACTTTCCGCGCTCGGATAGCTAATCTCGAACCTCCTCGTCCACGAACTCTGATTGAAAACAAAGATATCCAGCGTGAACTGATCCGAAGGATATATCTTTCTCTGGGTACATGCGCAGCCGTCGCCAGCCCCGATTCCGGGCCCGGACTCGGCAGGCATTAAACCCACCGAAACGATGATCGGCTCTCCGGACGGCGCCAGCGTTTCAGCCCGCGCATCGAGCAGCGTATTCAAGACGGTCGGAAACGGCGTCTGCGGTACCGCCGCGGCCATGCCCGCCCCGCGCTCGCGTTTAATGTCGACGCTCGGGCCAGAATTACCCGATTGTTTCCCAAACGCATGTACATTTGGAGTACTCACAGACGGAAGGACTGCTGAGTGTACGGGTCTGGGTGGCGTGACAAACGATTGGGGCAAATCAGCCGACGAAACGACGTTGCCAACCGCGTTGCTCGGTCCCGGAGGCATCATCCCAAACATGGCCGAAGGAGGTCGATTGAACGTCTGAAGTGCAACCGAGGGAGGAGTAAAGGCCGATACTGGTGCGCTGGGCGGTACAGCGAGACCTCCGGAAAGCTCGCGGGGCAGAGAGAGGCGAGAGCTAGCAGGGTGATTTATAGCACGCATAGCAGTAATGCTACCAGGAAGCGTGTTTCGTTTACCTGCGATAGCTTGAGGCGTTGGCGTCTTTGATGCCGGTGTCGCGATGAGAGACGAGAGAGCGTTACGACCTGGAAACGGCGACGGAGGTTCGGGGAGAACATTCCGTTGTACAAGCGCCTCGGAAAAATCTACCGTTTCCTCGGGAGGTTTAGAAGCCAGGTCGAGAATACAGTTCCACCGAGAAGAGAAGGTCTGCGTTGGATAGGACAAGATGCTCTTCTGATCCCTCACGTCGCCTGTCATATATGGCCGACCATATACAACAATTGACACTGTTCTCTGTAAATCATTGTTGATAATCGTGCCTTGGCCTGTTAGTAAGGGATTTTCCTGATCATGCGGTGTATTCCAAAAGGATACGACGTATAGGAGGTTGAACTGCTCCATCGAGCCGATACGCAGAGGGAAAAGGTGATTCTCAACATCAGAGTTGAAAGCATCCTCTCCCCATCCGATTAGTCGCGTTGTCGCACCTTCACCGCCGATTTTCACGTCCAAGCGCTCAAGGCAAAACCCCACAGTTGAACCCGACTCTCCAGAGTTCTCCACCTCGACGCAGAGGACCACGGTCCGTTCGCTGTTTCCAGCCTCCCGTTCCTCGTCACCACCCACCAAATCGTTGTTATTGTAGGTGTGATTTTCTGAAGCAGGGGGCTTTTCTGGAAGTAAGACGTGGGGGACAAACACGGTTCGCATTCGAACACGAAAACCAGAGACTGTGTGGAGAATTTTTCGGTAGGATTTTCGCAGGACATGGTGTGGGGCTTGTTTAATGGCTGAAGGTGGTGTTCGATTCAGTAAAGGGAGGGCAGAGAGGGAAAAGAACTGTTGTCGAGTGGAATTTCCTAGTCGAGTTGAGGGAAGGTAGAGCGGCTGAGGGTCCGATGATACGACGGGACCTACCAAGTACAACACACTAAATAATGATATACTTGCAGACTGCGACGCATAGACATACCCAGACTGAGACCTTCGAGTAAGTTGATTTCCTCAAAGCCGGTATCCTCATTGACTTCGCCCTCCTCGTCATTTTCACCAGGTGTTGCGATTCCAGAATCCAGATGAGAGATAATACCCGTTCTGATCAGGTGCGCAATCAGTGGATGTGTCGTGTGTGAGGGAGATAATGCCTTGTCTCGTAAAGTAGCAGACGCAGTCAGGCAAAGCAAAGGATCGGAAAATGGAAGGCGCAGATACGCTGAAAAGTTCAATACGGTTGGACTATACCTGAAGATATTGACACTACTCACATACGACTAAGGATAGTTCGTAGATGGCAATCCAGCATCCACGAGCCTCGGAATAAAGGAGAGAAAATCTTTCCTTTGGTTCTTCTGGAACCTTTTTCGTGCCCCAAATAGTAGAAAAGAGTAAGGTTCCCTCTGCTTGAACATATTTGCGGTCACTTTCAGTCGTGGAGGGGATCGGATTTGGAGTGTGGGGTGGAAATATGGACGGGTGAAGCGTAGGCGGGAGAGACCTCGGCGTATGAGAAGGGGCTTGTCCAGCATTGACCTGTACATCTTCGCTCGGTGTCTGGGATATGTAGGTCGCCTCCAGGGATACCTGTACGTGACTAAGCAGATTCACAAGGGGCTTCGGGGGGATACTGTGATCATTAAGACTTGGATGCGCAATTTCTATCAAGAGAAGGAGATTCAAGTGCTCATCTGTATACGTGTGAGCTCCGGCGTGATGTAACGACGCGCGTGCAATGTACCTCACCAAAAAAGGCCTGCTTTCTCTCTGCTTGAGGATTTTTTACGCTCAAAAGCCAGTCGTCGATACAAACATTCTCCGGGAACGACACGGAAGTATCTGGTGTTAGAACTTCGAGGACACAAGAACCGAACGAGGCCTCGAACGATTCCTCAGCCATGGCGCGACGGTTGGATGTTGTTTGTGCTTGTTGTCCAAAGGCCTCTACGACGACCGATTTGGCAACCGATCAGATTTCGTTTCATGCAGTCATTTCCTCCTCTAGACCTTGCCTCCCATGTTGGTCTCTTGCTGGTAACTGACGAGCTCCAGGCGCCAGCAGACTTTGTCATACACAGGTTTCTGAATCTATGTCTAAAAGATTCAAAGCCTTCGCGGTGTCTCCTGCTCTCCGTCTCGGAAGACATTGAACGAATAAAATCAGTGGCATCCAAGTCAGTACGTAGAAGAAATATCATCTTCTTTTCGATTTTTTTGATAAATTGACAAAGAGTTTGAATGTTTTGGAAAATCCAAGGTTCAAGTTCATAGACGTCCACTCGCAACTAGAGAGTTCGGAGGTCTCCGGACCTAAGCTGTCTGGCGCGAACTCTGGGGACTCAAAAATGAGACACATATTCAATCTCGTAGCCACGGGATTGCATGATGGGGAGGAGGACGACGGTAAATGTCTTGTCATATTAGACGATATCACAACCCTCGAGTGGCTTGGATACTCCGTTCAAGAATTATCACGACTGTGTCGTGCGTTAAGAGCGTTGTGTTCAAAGGTGGGTCATATATTGTGTTCGCGTACATGCCAATCAGGAAAAGTAAGCTATTAGAAAGCTGCAACGTTATTGATACGACATCATGTCCTCAATCGATCGGAGCCCGACCCTCTTTTCCGACATCTGTTGCAGCTGTGTTCTTACCACGTAGAGGTTAGGCCTCTGTCGAGTGGTCGCAGTGGTGCAGTGAGCGGTGAGGTGTGTAAAGACCTCCAAACGCCGAAACCATCGTCAGATTTGATGTTTGATACGCTACGTAGGTGTGTCTCCATCTAGGTCCTGTGGAAAGTAAGCCTGCATATCCCCTGATCGCCCGTTCGGCCGCGTTGCAATATCGGTTGACGGACAGCGGTGCCATGTTTTTCAAAAAGGGAACCAGCGAGGGTGTACTATAAGGTAGTCTTTGGTGTCTATTCAATCTGGAGGCGATGATCCATTCCTTTTGCAAGTTGTGATCCGCATTGTACTCGGTAGATACCGACAGAATTTGTTTTTTGATTGTCAATAATAGGGGGGCGGCCCTATCTGCACTAGTAGCAGTGAGATGATGCCCAGTCTGCCAGATCTTCCCCCCGTTTTCATTCACGACTACCAGCTACTCACTCGGCATCTGATATGCCACGACTGCCGTCCCTTCGCCAACTGCAGGACCGAGGTTCTTTGCGTGTTTGACGGGGAAGCACAGCGTCATTTCTCTTCCGTGAGGATTGTGCTGCTTTGCGATGCGGCGATGGCGACCAGATGTGTCTTGGTATGTCCTCGTCCTTCATGATGACGAGGTATCTCATCCTGGATTAGCAACTTCGACAAGGGCCAGTCAACCATACCTCCAGAGATCGCGTTCCCCTTCATTCTGTACCTCTGGACGACCCTACCACCCGCCTCCTGCTTTTAATCCATGTCTCCCCATGCATTGACAGGAGATACTACGATTTCAGCTGTGTGTTATTTTATGACGTTATGGCTGAAAGGTTTCCCAAGTACCCTGACACTCAAGCCCGCATTGTTGCGGACACACTTGACCAACCGGTGACCTCGGATACCGTCTGCGTGTCCATGATCTTTCAGCACTCCAACCGGCTGCACAGCTCCAAGGCACCGTTGAACCCAACATGCTCCTGTGCCAACCCACATCACCGGATCGAGACTGGGGAATACAGTACCATCAGTGTCTTTCGTGTCATCCACAACCCCCACAACGCCATTCCGAACCGTCCGGTAAAAACTATCCATCACCTTCCGACCGAGCTCATCATCAAGATATTCGATATCGCCGCCGACGACTCGCC
The DNA here is from genome assembly GCA_038089255.1 of Austroboletus rostrupii. Lineage (NCBI taxonomy): Eukaryota > Fungi > Basidiomycota > Agaricomycetes > Boletales > Boletaceae > Austroboletus > Austroboletus rostrupii. The sequence continues at coordinate 4,275 of JBBPKM010000983.1, read as the reverse complement.
TAGGTGGCAGCGCAATTTGTTATCGTTTGCACAGGTATGTCGCCAGTGGTCGTGCGCCATGAAAGTGTTCCTCGCCCGTTTGGCATCGCGCGACGAATGCGCGGATACGTTCGCGCTCGTAAAAGCCCTCTGCAAGACACCCACTCTCGGACGCGACGTGCACACGCTCGCCGTCAACCAGTGCGACAATGCAATGGAGCATTATGTGCACCAGCTCAGTTTCTTTCCCACACTCGCCACAATCCTACGCGCGACCAAAAACTTGGAACGTCTCGACATTTCCCAGGGATACTCGGCTGAATCCAAAGCTTTTTACTCGGCACTCCCTCAACTTTCGAATCTGCATACGCTCACCATTCGGAACCTGTGCGGCTACGCCATCAGAACGGCCCAGTTGGCGCATTGCATGGCGTGTTGGCCTGCGCTGACGTCGCTCACCGTGGAGGCCGTCGGACCGGTCCACTTGGGTCTCGCGGACCGTCTCTTTTTCTTACGCCCGCCCACGTGCGCGTTGGTACACCTCTGCATCCGCAAATCGTACATTTCAGACGCGGATCTCCTTTTCCTCACCGCGTCGTCGGCAAAGACACTCACGCAGGTGACGCTCGACGACGTTGGTGGGCTCACCAATGAAGGGCTGTACAAGTTTTTGGACGACGTGTGTCAGAACGTGAGTGCGATGAGCATGAATCTCTCCGAGTTACATCACAGGGGGAGCGTCAGGCGTGCGTTGGGCAGTCTAGCGGACAAGGTGCGGTGTCTGTAAAGCGAAGATCCGTAAGGGGACGGGCGGATATGGTGGCGTTTTTGGACGCGTGCCCATTACCTAGCGTTCTAGGATCGCCCTAGGGACTGATGTGGTCTGGTCGGCATGGTCACCGATGTACTTAGTACATTCTTTTCGAATGGCCTATGGATGCACTTATAGGATGCATCAGGCCGGCTGGGAGAGCCATCCCAGTGAGTTTTACCTTTAGCTTCTCTTCTGAATACACCATTTTGAATGTGCTTGCATACATGCCGCTTGCTGCCTTCTAATAGCTCATGTACCCATGCATGACCAATGCTGATGTTACCATCTAGTTGTCTTTGAGGTACAGTGCATTCTGACATCTTTTGCAGCTGTGTTTTTATCACATAGTGGTATGTAAGGCCTCTGTTGAGTGGTTGCAGTGCTCCAGTGAATACTGATGTGTGTCATGTTAAAAAACTAAGTAAAGGGCAGGAAATGCCTATCAGCTACCCCTTTAACTCAGGTGAATTACAGTCATTCTCCACACTTCATGGATAGCAGCTGAGTGAGCATCTTCCACCCTTCTACTTAGACTTTTCATAATGCAGTGGATATAAACATTAACAGAGCAAGGTCATGTGCTTGTAATATTGGAACAACATTTCACTTTTAAAATCATTCTCTCACATCCATATATGATGGAACATTTAGAAAGTGGAGTGGTGAGCTATTTACATGTCTATCTTAAAAACTTTTGATTGGACCTGGAAATTTACAAACTATCCTTTTGAACCACTTCTCTCTTGCAATTGCTGATACCTTCATAAAAGCAGAGAAAGTTTGAAACAAACATTAAAACCCCTTTTGAGCATTGCCAATGCTGGAATGATTAATTTATGTAGATCCATGTAACAAGCTAGCCAAAAACTTGTACATTTGTATGAACCCCTACAATAAGGGATCAAAAAGCAAGATGCCAATAAAATAGAATGACCATCTCCTAGATTATCAAATTATTTCTATTCATGTGGCTCAAATTCTCCCTTGAGGGATCAGAGGCTTCATGCATGCAAAGCATTTGAAAATGCATATATATATTTCACTAGGTGTAAATGGATGTGAACATCACCAGGTCAAAGAATTCAGATGAATTACCATTTGCTTTTGCTCTCATGTTGATTTTGTCACTGGAAATCTGATCACAACATACATAACCTGGACAAGTGGACACAATATCATTGGACAAGAACCAGCACAGCACAATGCAGTTATTCACAACTGCTAAAATACCAGAGTTCAAGCCCAGTGAAAAACAGACATATGGGGGACTAGGTATATGTACCCCCATCTATGCCATAGTGCAGCCTATCTGCACTTATGAAAATGGCACTGGGCATACATTTTTTGAGTATGCCAATGTACCCTCACTTATGTGCACCTATGACATAGTTTCTATGTAGAATTGCATAGCTTTCTGTACATGGATATGTACAGATTTGTATACCTACATGCCTGCCTGCCCACCCACTGACCTATACAGCACCACTTCACTCACTGGCACCCCTCCCACTAGTTAGATGGCCATTGGTATTGCTCTTATTAGTATGGTGGATGTTCTTGTGCTTGTGTGATTCTGTGGAACAGCAACAGAGAGCCTAGGCCAGGATTATGGTACTATAGTGAGTTATGGTGCAAAAAATCTGAAGTGCATAATGACCTTACCATCTGTTCACTGTTTGAGAGATCTTGAGAACATTGAGCAAGCCAAAACCTATGATCATGCTTGTAAGAGACCATAGGATGAGAGAGAGCAGGGAACATACCTGTGATGTCTGGAGACTATGACCATTGCCAGAAAAAGAGAGGGGAGCAGGGAGAAATGATAACTTTGCAACTGTTAAAAATGTCAAGACCTATTATCAGCACATGGGCCATGGGGAGGAAACTTAGAATGAACATATCCATGAGCTATTTTGTATGCCTACCTATGCAGGCACCATTTTATGCATTACAAGGAATAGAATGACCTACACATTCTGCTCCATGCTTCATAGAAAGGTGTCATGGCATGGTATAGATGTAGCATCAAACACATAGATCACAGCAATGAAAGCTATGCCATAGTAGGGAAAAATTATTTGCATATGATTACATAGCCACACATATTAGTCATAGGCACTATATATGCTGACCTACAGTTTTCTACATCTCTATATGACCATTTTTCACTAGGGTTCAAGAATGGACCTGAAAATGCAGCTAGCAGAGTAGAGGACTTATTGCAAATTTTAGTTTCAGACAAGGCACATATTTTTTAAAGAGGGTTCCAAACAACTTTTTTACATTGCAATTTTGGCCTTGCTGATAAAAAGTCATCAAGTTCTCTATGATGTCTCTTCAGCAAGAAGATAGAAATTCCTATTTCCAAGTCTGTGCTCCTGATGTCAAGAAGGAAACATATCTATTTTTGGTAATAGAGACTTTGATGGATCTTATTTGAATATAACTCCTTCTGGGGACAAAATTACTATGAAGCTTGGAAGCACATTCCAAGATGCACATGGAATAACAAAAGGGAAAAAGGACATGATCCAGGTCAAAAGTAGCACCAAGCAACTGGCTGAGTCAGAGGAGCTCAGATGGTTGCACCAAAAAATAGTCCATGTTGGCACTGTGCTTAGCTATTTCAACTGATTATGTTCAGTCAAACATGTTCCTAAAGCCACTCTTGGCAGCACTTTTTTTGGCCTCTGTTAGTCTTACAGACCAATTTCATAATACAGCAAAAATTGGTCTGTAAGACCATTCCTCACAAGTGAACTGCCCCTTATGTCCAAATATGGAAAGTAACTTATACCCTGTTTCACGCATGAAATGATTACAACACCCCCACAAGTTTAGCACAACTTTAGATGAACTCTTCATGAACATCATCATTTCTCTGGAAACCCAATCGTAAAGTAGTAATATTTCCTTTTATAAACAATGTAAATGAAACCCAGAACCCTCTGGGGCATCCCGAGCCAGTTAGGTGGCACAAAACAATAAGGGAGAATGCTCGCCAAGGTATGTCACATTTTAAGCATTTGCATCTCACTTCAACTGCCCCCCACCCATTCTGCCCACTCATTGATATATCACCCACCCTTGCACATGTCAAGCATGCCCACTACTCACAATGAATACCACATCCAAGCTGAACCAAGGATGATGTCAACAGTATACTCATAGCAAGTACCACAGTACCCCAGATACTACATTAATGACTCAACAATGATAATGATGGGACAGGACACTGGTAAGCCCATCCCATTTAGTGCCCCAAAGATGACACTGACATGCATGCCCAACACCCATGATGAGTGTGTGCCCTACACACACTCAAGTCATAAATATAGTACATAATTATGTAATTACATATAATAGTGTACATTTAGTGAAAATACTAAGATACGAGCAAGGTTGGAGTGAGGTTGAAACAAAGTGCAAGCGAAGTCGATGAAAAATAAAGGACAGATACATACCAAGTTGATGGGTAATGA
>JBBPKM010000982.1:0-10885 GCA_038089255.1 Austroboletus rostrupii | reverse complement strand
CAGCAAGTCTTCTTTTAGATTTGTCACACCCTCTGGGTGTTCCTCATTTCCTAGTCTCCTTTTTTCTTGATCTATCTGTTTCTCTTTGATCTCTTGTACCACAGACATTCTCCTTCATCTCCCAGTCTCTCTGTCATCCCCTCTATGGGTGTATTCATAGCTGAGTTCCCTTTCTCAGCCTTTCTTCTTGATTTTCGCTTTTCCTCCTCCTGCCCTCATGGCTGTACATCTAGATCTTCTTCTTATCTTGCTTCTCTGATCTGATCTATGATTCCCCTTCACCCTGGACCTTCTATCTGACTTTACTCTGACTCATTCTTATCTTGTCTATTCTTGTTATTTCTGACTCAGTCCTCTTCGTCTCCTTTTTTGGATATTGTCCAATAGTATATAAGATCTAGATGCACATCCATGTACCCTATCTTTAGTCTCCCTTAATCATAGGCTTGATCTTCAGCCTCTGCTTCAGCTCTCTGAGGTTGTCACCACCCCCTCTTGTATATCTGACACTCTGGCATAGCCATATGGCATGCATCCTTGATGAGTCCTTCATTGGACTTCACTCCTTTCATCCAGATCCTAATCATGTAAGTGTGCTGATAGGATATCCAGTCATTCCTGAACTCGCCTTGCCCTGGAGGTTAAGTCTCCTAAGGGCTACACTCCACCCTATCCAGGCAAAGTGTAATAGATTTGAAAACAAAAAGCAAAAATTGCCCAGTTGGTTCCTTTGATGTCAAGCTTTGGAACATCGCTGGAAAGGGTGTCAGTGGTGATATGGATGGCAGTGGACATGCTGGATGGAGGACAGTTTGACTTGAGTTTAGGCAAGGAGCTTAGGGCTCATAACCTATCATGTATTAGACTCAGTTGAGCACAGAAGCATCAGACTATATATTCACCTATCATGCATTAGACTAGGTACAAATCAGCATGGGTAGATAGTAGGAAAACAATTAATAGGCTCACCTCAGTCGAGCACAGAAGCATCAGACTGAGATGCTCAAATACAACAAGTGCCTTTATATACAGATGGAAAATAATAAGTAAAAGAGCACATAAGGGCTCCAATGTATCATGATCAAGGGCAAACCAAAAGGGTTGCAAATGCTAGTGGTGAAACATACTAGTCAATAAGGGATAAGTACAAAAGAATGAACTGTAAATGTGAAGGTGAGTGATGTCCCTGCACATCAGGGGTATCAATGGCTGTGCATGCACTTGCTGATTTCGATACAGCCTTCCCTTATAGCTCAGCCTACTGGTCCAGATCAGGTTCAGTCTTGGACCAAAAATAAGCCCTGTTATTTTGCCCATAGTAAGTACATACCTTTGAGCCTCTCCTTTGTAATATCACTCCAATGAGACACCACCCATTAGACCAAATGCAAGCTAATATATGCATAGAGTAAAGTAAAGAAGCTCAAAGAAGCCTAAATATTGTTGAAGAAGGTCAGGGTTAGGAGGATTTAACAGAAGTCCCTTACAGAGTTGCAGCCCTGCTTGGCAGTGGTACAAACCACGTCTTTCTCAATACCACAACAGGCAACTATCAAGTATCACCTCGAAATATCTGGCATTGCTCGCCTCTCAGCGCTTACCATTGAGCAATGATCCGGGGCTCCCAAAGTCAAAGGAAGAAATTGTGGACCAAGCTCGGAACGGCTGCCGCATCGCAGCCAAGATCATACACGTCTGACGTCTGACTGCTGCTCTCGCTCCTGTCCCCAAAACGACCGACTTTGATTAATGCTCCGCGTTCGACGGTTTCCGCGCCACGGTCGAAACATTTTGTTTGCGACAGACGCGAACACGGCACACGCGATCGAATGGGCTCGCGCCTTCTGGACCTCCTTCAATTTCATATAGATCCACCAGGCCTGCTGTCACGCCATTCTTCAGAATTCTTGTCCAATTCAACACTCCGACACCGAAGAGCAGGTTATTCGAGAACATAGAAACGATTGCAGCACAGGAACATTCAAAGGATCACGATGGCGTCTACTAGAACCACAGGAACGATGTCAACACGATGCAACAAGGGCCAGTATTTCAAATCTCTGCCGTCGCAAATCCGTGGATGTCAACATTCGATAATCGTGGCGCGATGGAGCAAGGAAATGGGTTGGGTGACCTGCGTACCAAAGATGAGGGAGGAACGGGCACTCTCAGAAAGTCACTTACGTAGAAACACCCGTGGTGAAAGTCGGTTCAAAGTGTAGCTCTTTACCTTGTTGGTCAAGAGCCTTTTTAATGTTAAACGCATGCAAAACAGACACCATTGCAATCCAAAGTGCATCGTCGGCGATGTAACGGCCGGGACACACGCGCCTGAAGAGCAGGATTAGCGACGATAGACTACATTAGGCAAAAACAAAAACCTTCCGAAGCCAAAAGCAATGCTGTCGGTAGATTTGTCGTCATTGATTTTCCCATCTTTGAAGAATCTTTCAGGTTTGAAAACATCAGGTTCAGGGTAGATATCTCCGTTGCGCTGCATAGCCCTTGGAAAAAGATGTATCGTGATTCCGCTAGATAATTACTCATACACTAACCAAACATTTGCCACCACCGTCGATCCTAGTGGGTGTAGGTCAACAAATATATCTTAATTTTATCATGTTATTACCTTTAGGAATAAAAAAACCTTCGTAGACATCATCGTCCGTAGTGGCATGGGGAAGTCCTAAAATAAGATTGAGAATCCATGCAAACATCATAGTCAGGTGAAACAGATACCAAGAGGTGCAACGGCATAAAGTCTCAGTACTTCCATCAAAATGGCCTCAATATAAGGCAAGCTTGGCCTGTCGTCGAAGTTTGGAAGTCGACTTGTACCAACAACAGTGTCGAGTTCTGTCTGTGCCCGTTCTTGCACTTCTGGATGTTGTAGCATGACGAGCATAAAAGAATGTAACGTTGCCCCTGTCTATGAGAAGCTAAGCTGTTGCGCATGCCTATATCCACTTGGACTGACAGTTCCTGCACCGGCTGCCAAATTAAGTTGGTTAGAGATTTAAAGTCTGATTTATTCCGGACCAAGTAACTCACCCACGAAGGCTGTTGCGCACGTATCTTTCAATAATTGAAGTTTTGAGGGATCATCATCTTCATTAGCCCTCAGAAAATGAAGTGCCATTGAAGGTGTAGTGCTGCCCATAGCCTGCTGTCGATGAGCGTGAGTGTAAACCTGAACGGGCACTCATCACCTCGCGTTTTCTAGCGTACTCAAAAGGTTCTTCTATCATCTGTTCGGCACAACGCTTAGAAATGGTTGCCTTGCGTTTCAGGATAGCCCCCGGAAACCATTCCGGCAAGCTAAATACTGATATATTAGTCAGCGATTAATTTTACCAGTGTGACAGCGTAACAAGGGCTACTCGCCAAAAGGAAAAGCGTCAACGATGGATGCCACCTCTGGTGTTAGATTCTCCATGGCCAAGGTATTCCCGCGCTCAAATAGCTCAACGTAATGGTCATGTTTGGAGGTAACCTCGTAGTCGTACACAACCGACATAATCATAGCTGAAGTAAACCTGAACATGAATTCACGGTTAGTAGGTAGTCGCCTTGATGAACAACACAACACCTTTCGATATGCGTAAAGTAATCACTGGGCGAGTCAAGAATATCCAAAATAAGCCGGTGAGCTTTTTTCAATAGAATAGGACGGTAAAGGAGAGCAGCCTCGGCTCTGAAGGCTTGATGAAATATTCTCCTTTGTGATCGCCACCGATCTCCATATGAAGCCCAGCCAATGTTGAAGGACCAGCCAAATCTGTGCAAGTGAATTCCTAGTGATCTCTAACGAAAGTGACGACGTACGGATCTAATGTGGCAAGAAAGGGCCTGTCGGAGTAAACATGAGACCGACGTTCAAAGAGGTCCTTTGCAACTTTGTTGGAATTGATTACAACAATATCTTGATTTAAGATACGAATCATAAAGATATCACCTGTTCACACAGTGAGTCGTTCACTTAATAATAATAAAAAGCAAAAAAAAAAATCGAGCAGACCGTAATGATTGGCCCATTTAGCGTAAGTCACCCAAGGTTTCTGGGTATCGATACTAAGGAGGTTTCCGACGATGGGGAGAGGAACAGGCCCGGGAGGGAGCCGAGAGCCACGTCGTCGCCCCTTGGTTAAGGTGACAGCACCAAATACTGCCACACCAACGGCTACCAACGTGAGAACCGATTTTAGAGGTATGGGATAAGTCATGTCAACGAGGGAACGAAGGACTACATATGCTAGCGTGTTTATATGTCGTCGTGAGGTCAGCGGAGTTCGGCATCACTGAGAGCGGCGATTAACTTGTAACCGCAGCTGTGAAAGGATTGCCATAAGTAGCAAATGTGGTCGGCTCCTTGTGGAAACTGGCGGGAGCCTCAATACACACTCAGTTCCCAACGTACATCATTGCGTCTCGATGGATTGTATCTGTGAGCTCTAGTATCTTTTTATTCATTGTGATAATTCCAGTTCTCAACCCCATGATCCCAGTCTGTATCCCAATCGTATGTCAGTCGCAACATCTCCCCCTCGTCTCCGCAGCAGGCTCACCAATTTTTTAGTTGGCTGCCCTACAAGAATATCACCTGATGGAGACCAAGGCGCAAGGATATGCCCGAGATGCAATAATGGTAAGCATCATCCTGGCTTCGAATGTCGGCGTATTCTTAAGCTGAGTCCGGTCAAGCCTCCATGTTTGCCGCCAAGTCCCGCACGTGGTTCGAGCTTTGCTTCGTGCCCTTGATTCCGTTCAGATCCAAGCACGTCTGGATGTGCGGCATTTGCCAACTGCAGACCCCGATGCAACCGGGGTGAGTACTCGTCCCTCCGATCAGCGTATTAGTTGAGCGTCTTGTATTAGGTGGGAGCCTCCTGTTGCTCAGCCAGGGTACCAGTATCCTGGGCCACAGGTTCAGTACGGCCCATCTCCACCTGCCGGTCCCCAGAACGGCAAGGGCTATCAGCCAGGATATATCAGTAATGTCTAACTAAGCCATCTGCTTTTATGCTCTTATCGGATTGTGTATGCATCCTGTTCCGGTGATTGTATTCCTTCTAAAGTCGTATTTATGTAACACGCGTAATGGACGTTACTTTTTCCCAGTCACCACCTTCTCATCGTTCCTGGCTTTCTTCTAACGTTGTAACACACCGCGATAAGACCCCCGAGCAAAAACCCGCCAACGACTGACATTGCGATTGCGATCTTTACATCTTTTGTCCATTGTTCCTTGAGAAAGCTCCGATTGAGTACGGATGGTGACGGCGCGAGGTCCGTTCCACGGACCATCTGGAAATCTCTTAGTGCGGCCTGGGGGTCCGTGAGACTCAACAGCCCGATGAACGGAGGTTTTGAGGACGTCATGCCCTGATGGACGACGTATACGTTCTGTACCCAGTCAGAATACGATCCAGGGCACGGCACCTCGGTACGCTCACCCTCAGGAACACATCGCCTAGTAGCCAGTCGCCAGAGCTCACCTATATAGTCCAACGTCAGCCCACCACCACGCTCCAACGGACGTATTATAGTTTGCGCACCCCGTCGTTGCCCTGCACACCCCCCATGCACCACCCGTCCTTCTGGCCACCCTCGGCCCAGCTGATGTCCTCGGGGTGCACGGCATACTCGCTTCCTCCTTCCCCTTGGCCGAACGAAAATCGGACATCGACAGCGCGGTCACACCGTACTTCCCACAGACCCGTCTGAGCATTGCGCCTCGTCGATCCCCCAGTCCCCACGCTGTCCCAAAATGCGTCGACATCCAGCGTGGGTCCGAGAATGAGCGTCGTACCCGTGTCGAAGATCCCGATCGGCAAAGGTGCACCGGGCACGAGCGACTCCGACAGCGGCACGGGGTCGCCGTTGATCGTCAGGTTGCGTATGGGAAGTTTCCAGTAGTCATACGGGCTGGATTGCGTATGGAACACGGGAAAGTATGCCATGCGGGCATTTCTGCCCGACGCACTGTTTATGACGGAAAGATCGAGCTGGGCAATGGTGAAGGACGAGTCGACAGCACCTGCGTCGCTGAGGCTATTGTTTCGACCAAGCTTGAACGCGAAGAAGCGGTCCGATTCAGCCAGGTGCGCGAAAATGTTGTCTAGGACGGTCGTTCCTATTGTTTGCTGGATGCTGGCTGCAGGCGGAAACGAGAGACCTAGAATGCCCGAGTTTCCGGTCGTTCCGAGGTAGAGATCATGCGTTTCATTCGCTAATCCTGTAAACGACATAAGGGTTGGTCTGAAGCGGATGAGATGGGTATAGTACCAAATACTTGAGATGCTATCTGGATGGTACCAAGGGTGACAATATCAGTTGCCACAGAGCCCTGCACGGAACCAAGGAGGTAATTCAGCTTGAAGGTTGCACTGGACGTGTGAAGAGTGGAGGATGCCGACGGAAAGTACATTGGGACACCTTGACAGTCTGCAGCTGTGCAGCTGGAGGAGATAACCCACTTGATTTAGATGTGTTGAGCAAATATCTACGCACATAGGGAAAAGGTACCAAATCCGAGGAGCCAGTGTCAAAGGTGGCCCAGAAGTCTTGGCCTCCAACACTTGAGAAGATGAGACTAATGACGTCTACCCAGATAAGGTCACTCACTCTATATTAACTAGATATGCACTGTAGTGAAACACGTATCCAAAGCGAATCTTCCCTAAGCATACAGGAACCAACTTACAATTCCTCGCTATCGAAGATTGACAACTCCCCATTGGCAGCGAAAACGCTCGCTTTACGGAGAACACGCCGCAAAGAGAGCTGAGTGCCTTGTGTGATGACGTTTGTTTTGCCGCTCATTCTTGGGTCCTGTCGAAGGTGCCGGTGAACGTGTCAATGCAGCCCAGCAGATCTTCCCAGACAGAGGTAGCCTGATCTCCAATGTGACAACACACGAATGTTTCAGTTCGGACGGGTCATACGGTCAAGACGAATGCATTTCCGTGGTTCTATGCATTAGAGCCTTTTGAACAACATACTCACCGTACATATTACACTAACGTGCTTGCCTACGACGATCAAGTTCCCTAGCTTGTAACCATACATCAACCGTTACTTCATTCTGTAACCGGGATGCTGCAAGATGCCTTGATGTTGCCATTGTCAACATATATGCGACATGCACTACCAAGGAAAGAGTGCTAACCTTGCGACCTTTAGAAGGTGTATAAGTTCTTCTTGAGACACAGATTTGTCCTGTTGACGACGACGAACAAAGTCGTCTTGGATATGCTGTTTCGCATGAGAGGTTGTAGGGCCTATTGATTATGACGAGTGTCATCACCTTGGAGGCATCCTCGGTTACTTGCACTTTCTCGCTCGCCGCTTTACATGCAGCAATGTACGAGCGATAGAGTGCGATTTTATCCGCGGTAGGCAAGGAGATCTTATCCCTGGGTTTATAAAAGTCGCAAGTAGTCGGAGAGCACCGAAGGGGAAGGTTGATGCTAGTCTGTGCACGTATAAGGAAACGGTTCCATTGAAAACAATAGGATCTATTACCTGAAAGAACGCACTCTTTCTTCCTTCGCTCAGTACAATCATGGAGAGATCAGTGTGGAAGGTGAATCTGCTCGAAAACGGAAATATGTAATCCACCGTCTGCGAATTCATCACCTCTTGGATAGCTCGGATATTCATAATACCTATCCCTTGACTTAATAATTTTGAATCCGAGAAGAGATGTTTGCATGCCTTTTTCTAGCAGTTTACCCTCCTGTATCGCACTCTCAGTCAAAAGTACAGTTGTTCCAGAAGGCAACTGTAGATATCCGGAGTGTAAATCCTCTTCTTTGCTCTCGGGAAGGAAAGGTGTCTTATTAAGAAGATCCAGTGAGAGCGGGATAGTGAGGTACTGGGGCAGAAGCTCCCCAAGGACATGCGAGAGTGTCGGAAGAAGCTCGACGGAGGAAGGCCTAGGAAAGCATGATATCGTCAAGGAAGGGGGAAGCAGCGCAATTGAACGAGTGTGCCTGTAAGGAAGATCAACATAGAGGCTCAAGTTTTGTATACACGTTTACAAACAGTTTTGATGATAGCTGAAGGAGTAGCCATTCTGCGGCGTCACTATCACCGCCCAAGGCTTCGGTGGATATCCAGTCTATGAGATCCGTGCGCACACTGACATCCATGTTCATGGAGATTGGATTTGTGCGTGTCGCCTGATGACAGAGGACATGCAGTACGGGAATTTCTGGTGATGAATCATCCTCTATTCCGAGGCTGGTAAGATGATCGTCAGAAAGCCCGAGGACACAGAACGAGTGGCCTTACGTACTGTTCTGACGAAACAATCCCAACGAACGTAACCACATCGGCCGAATGCAGGTTTTCTATGTCGACATTGTCATATATCTTGCAGGGATTAGCAGTGTATGCGAAAGTGATCGGAATGTGGTACCTTGACCCGAACGCCGATGTGAGGTGTTCCCGGAACAGGGAACCTGTGTGGCTGGGAAGGCTGATGCATGGGAAAGCTTGCTAGCATGGCACCGGGTCAACTGACGAACACTGAGAGGAGATGCACGCATACTTGGATCTGACTGAGAGACTTCGGCGGCCCGCCAAGGAGACTCCCCGGGCACGGAGACCGCCCAAAGTATAGAGGCGGTTCCAAGGCAATCGGGGCTGATGTCACTGAAGTCATAATCTTCCTGTGTATGTTGTATCCCCCAACCCCCGCATCTATCGTTGCCAAGTCTCGCGAGATACATTTCGCTCTGAAATGAGGTGTCCTGGATCATGGCGCGGAAACGCACCAGGGTGCCACTAGTGTACGACTCTGGAGGGTGCTGCACGTCGAGAGGCGGGAGCTACACGGACCCGATTAGCGTGAGACTGGCAAGAGAGCGGCGACTTCAACCTGGTCTAGTGCATGGGGGTCGTCCGAACTGAAGAATGCATCAGAAAAGTGCTTGGCCACTGCAGACGGAAGACGCTCCGCATCGAGCGCGTCGTCTTCGGCGTAGATGCGCTGGATGACATTTCTGGGGTCGGCTATCTCGCTGATGGCGTGCACGGCAACCATGATCGGGTCTTTGTAAAGGCGACTTACGCCGTGGCCATCGGGTCGCGGTGGCTGTGTCGTCCGCTGTACCGCAAGTAATTACTAAGTTACTAAGTAAGCACCGGGTCTCTTTGACCACGACGACAACCACGATGGGCTTGTTCAATCGCAAGAAGCAGCGCAACGACGACGCAGACGACAAGGACTCGGAGCGCAAGAAGGACAAGGGAAGCTGGAGACGGCCTGCAAGTAAGTGGAGCCGAGATGTGTTCATTCCCAGTGGCCGACCGCAGCGACGTCCCTTCCCCTAGATACTGCATTCAAGCAGCAGCGTCTGAAAGCGTGGCAGCCAATACTGACTCCGAAAACCGTCCTGCCTACGCTCTTTATTATTGGTATCATATTTGCACCAATAGGCGGTTTACTCGTGTGGGGAAGCAGCTTGGTACGCCCTTCTGTTCACTCGAAATTCATATCCCTCGCCTTCCCGAACATGCGTGTCCATCATCGCCTCTGATAATGTCCTCTGCAACAGGTGTCTGAAATGACTTTTGACTATACTGATTGTTGGAATCTGACGAATTCCGCATCCCTAACCGACCTCAACTTTGTCAACATGTCCTCCTATTCCTACAACCTTCGCTCCTCGGATAGTGGGAAATCCTTTACTCCACCAACATATGCATATTTCTATGATTCATCAGCCTCCCCTAACCAAAGTCACGTTTGCATCATTCAATTCGACGTCGTAGCAGACCTACAGGCGCCTGTATTTCAATATTACAAGCTAACCAACTTCTATCAAAACAATCGACGTTACGTACAGAGTCTGGATACCTCTCAACTTCAGGGCGACTATATCTCTGCAAGCTCGCTTAGCAGCAGCAACTGCAAACCTCTGGCCGTGACGAGTGACGGAAAAGCCATCTATCCCTGTGGTTTGATCGCAAACTCAGTATTCAACGGTATGATCTATGCAGTTATCCAAGCAATCACCCTTGGACTCGCTAACGATGTGCAGATACAATTTCTGGCTTCCGTCCGGTCACTGACGGGGGCAATACTGATGCATCTGGAGGATCGGACTACAACTTCACCCAGAACGGCATCGCGTGGCCTGGAGAGGCCAAGAAATACAGCGCGACATCCGGCTATGTTGGGAACTTGGATCAAATCGTGCCCCCTCCCAACTGGGCGCTCAGGTACCCAAACAACTATTCAGACGACAGCCCACCTCCAAATCTCCAGCAGGACGAACACTTTCAAAACTGGATGCGAACGGCAGGCCTACCGACGTTTTCAAAGTTGTATGGGAGGAACGACACGGTGACTTTGCCATCCGGAAGATACCAGGTTTCTATTTATTACAGTACGTCGGGATAATTGGGCTACTCAGGTGGCTAATTATTATGTGTTGTAGATTACCCCGTACAAGGTTTCAAAGGCACCAAGTCGCTCGTCGTATCCACGGTTTCTTGGATAGGTGGCAAGAACCCCTTCCTTGGTTGGGCTTATGTAGCAGCAGCAGGCGTATTCGTACTTTTAGCCCTTGCCGGCACCATTCGTCACCTCTTTAAACCTAGGTATGTTGCTCGCTTTCATATTTTCGCTCGCGCTGATAGTGTCATAGACGCCTGGGAGACATGTCACTTCTTTCCTGGAATCGGTAGATATTGTACTTACATGAAGCGCGTGGACAGAATTTGAGGATACACTATTCTACACCAGTTGAGCTTCATGTCATATACATCGTTTCGAGCTATGTGCTTTGTTAATTGTACTATTTATCGAGGGTCATAGTACCTGAGTTATTACTGAATGTTTGTAGACCCTGTGGACGAACCCGATCCCTTCACA
>JBBPKM010000981.1:0-10894 GCA_038089255.1 Austroboletus rostrupii | reverse complement strand
GGCGGGGAGAGCATCTGGAGGATGCCAGATGCGATGCAGAATAGGTTGATCAGGTTGTGATCCTGATCCATGGATAGGAGGAGGCTGGAGGCTCACAAGGAGCAACTAATGAGGGTCATCTAGGGATGACCTAGAAATGGCTCAGGAGAGCCCAGGAAAGGCCTGGAGGATGCCAGGAGCACACAGGGGTGGAGGAATCTCTAGTAGGAGCAGTAGGAGTTGGCTGATCTAGGAAAAAATATAGTGGGGCTACCAAGGTAGGGACAAGTTATAACACTGGTGAATGCGCCATGAAGAAGCTATATCTGGCAAATCCCATCCCTAAGGCAACCTCAATGAAAAAGGACATGGATTATATTATGAGGAATCCCCTGTAAGTGATCTTTATTTTTTCATTGCTTTTACTCTGACATATGCAGTATGCTTGCAGTGCAAATGTACAAAGAGCCTACAAACTAGATTTGTCAACAGCAGCTGAGTTGGCCCAGGGCCAGTCCATAACTAGCATGGCACCTGAGATGACAACACTTGTGTCCACTTCCACCATCTCATTGACATCCATAGCACCCACAACCACCACTGGCACTACTGTCTTTGAGTCATCTGAGAACATCAGCACTACCACTACCAATAGACCTGTCTCTGAGCCAACCAATCTAACAATTGAGAAAGCTAATCAACAAGGTCAAAGAGATGATGTGAAGGCTGCTAAGGCACATGTACCACTGGTCAACTTGTTAGCACCAAAGGAAGGCGGCTGTGCCTGATAGCTGCAAAAAATGAAACTGGATGGTATGTGTAGTTTCTTATTATTTTACATACTAATTCCTTTTCTAGGACATTATGCACCTACCATTGGATTGTGCAGGTCAAAGCAGGGAGTGGCACAGGTGCCGAATTCACCTTGTACTAGGAAGCTATGCAAGATGCCAAAAAGAAGGTGCTGTCTATGCATGTTTGATTCTCAACTAGTTAGCTAACAGCCTTCAATAGCAATACAAAGAAGAATGCAAAAGCTTGGTAAGTGCATCCAGTGCTACTATGTGCTGTAGATCTGACTTCATGACCTTGCTAGATTGCAGTGCACAGATGGGACTCATACAGCAAGGACATTGTTGATTTGCTCACACAAGGAACATTGTACTAAGGTGCACCTCAATTGCAAGGTAAATGTACCATTACTATAGCATGCTAATTACTACAATCAGGATGCAGAGGGGGTGTTTGGTAGCTGGGGCAAAATGAGTAGCTTGAAGGAGAAATGGGTATATGCAAAATGGGTAGGTGGGTAGGGGTATACAAGGGTTGATACAGGTAGGAACAGGTAGAGGATGAATGGTATAAACAAGTGGAAATGCATAGAATTGGGTATATGGGCCAATTGAAAGCATGAATGAGTGAGATCTATGGAAATGTAATCAATTCTTTAGGGTATATATGGGTATATGTGAGTAGATTGTGAGCAACCGTACTATAGAAGCACAATCTATGAAGATAGATGGATAAATAACTAGTTATTTTTCAGTCAATTCAAAGATATCTGGGTAGTCTGCAAATATACTATTTGTGCCATTTGCTACCTGGTGCTACCATAACCTATTCCCTATATCTCCATAGCTGTGCCACTATTTCCGGATATCAACTTTTCACTGGGCCTGAGGCCTGAGGCCTGATCATCCAGTGCAGCACATTGGAGGCATTTGCCCCGGGCACCTGTGTTCCCGCGCAGGGTATCCCAATTGTCAATGTATCATGGGTCGCAGCTCGCCCACGCTAGAATAGTTACACTCTAGAAAGAGAGTTGTTGGTCTTTTTACATCTAATAAATAAACCGATGACATGTGCTACAGCAATAAACATTTTTACACATGTGGGCGGTGTGAATGAGGCATCTACAACACCGCTTTTCATCATGCCGTAGGACTCAACTGCTTGCACTTACATAAATCCGTCGGACTACTGGCGCTTCTCTTTGCGAACTTGGACCGAATACATCAACTTGAAAAGACAGTCTCTGACCCGTGAGCGAGGCATAAACTTCACAAATTACCCGATAGTGCTAACAGACCCAGAAAGCGGACCAAATAATTAGCGTCAGCTCTTTAAGAGCCACATGCATACCATCACGGAGGCTTGGACGCTAGCAGTACGGCAGCTGCCTGGGAGTCGGGATACTGATTCGCCGATGTCCGGAGTCATCCGCGAGCTCCGACGGGGAGTTATATTCGTCAGCCATTGATGCCAACGAGTCATCATGCTGTGGGCCGAATATAAGGCACATTGTCTTCTAGTCTCTCCATTCATACCAACGCTTGAACAATGGCACCTATTACGAATGGTCGCGTAATCTTCAACGAGGTTCCGACAGGTAGGCAACGTCGCAATCGCAAATGTTCACTAGGAAAATCTATGAGAATTTCCAAGGCTGACACCCGATAGGTTATCCCGTTCCCGGTCTTACAGTAGTATATGATGCCAGCCAGTCAATTGACCTTGAAAGCGTGGCCTTACACGGCGGGGTACTCCTCAAGACCCTGGTGTTATCGATAGATCCCTACATAAGGAATCGTATGAGTACTGAAGACCCCGTGAGTTTGCAAAATATACGTATATACATTTATCTGGTCGAGTGACCTTTTGATCAGTTCGCCTTTAAACTCGGAGAACCGTACGTATTCTACACTGTTATAGCTCAGCCATGACATATCACGTCATGCTAGGCTCCAGTCCTTTGGCGTGGGCATCACAGTGCGTTCCGAACATCCTGCCTTCAGACCTGGTGATCATGTATATGGAAACTTCCGTGAGTGATTGCAACCATAAAAGGTTAAGCGTTGGTCTATCTTAGTTCCGCACAGCATTCGAGGAGTACTCCTTGCATACGCGGGTCGAGGGTTTAAGCAAGATAGTGAATGAACACAACCTCTCTTGGAGTGTGTTCGTGGGAGTAGCTGGCATGCCAGGTGCGACCACCTTATCCGACAAAATGACTTGACTCATTTGCGTTACCAAAAGGTCAAACGGCTTACTATGGCTGGAAAGAGTATTCTCAAGCGAAGAAAGTAAGCAACGATGGTAGATCCACATCCATGGACTGTGGTTTATTGGGAATGGCCTGCAGGGGGAAGTGGCATTCATAAGTGGAGGAGCTGGCGCAGTCGGATCGTGCGTTTTTTTTTTTTCACCTTTCAGTACTAATATAACTTCGTAGCTTTGTCACTCAACTCGCGAAGCGCGATGGCCTCAAAGTAATCGCCTCGGCAGGGTCAGATGAGAAGGTAGCATTTTTGAAAGAACTTGGTGCAGATGTAGCCTTCAATTACAAGACCACAAAGACGTCTGAGGTACTCAATAGGGAAGGCCCAATTGACATGTATGCTATTTTCCCCCTTAATGATGCGTAACGATCTTGACACTGGTTTCGCAAATAGCTATTGGGATAATGTCGGAGGCGAGACTCTCGAAGCAGCCATTGACGCCGCGGCCAGAAACGCGCGATTCATCGTGAGTTCGACTGGACTTTTGTTCGAAAAAGTAACACTCTTCCAGGAATGTGGAATGATATCCGAGTATAACTCGGAAATTTACCCGGTGAAGGTAAGTACCAGCCTAACTTCCCAAAGTACGGGGGTTCCTGTCTTACGCCTACCAGAATTTGATGAAGATTATCACGAAAGGGATCAAAATCTTTGGTCTCGTTGTGCACTGGCATTCCGCGAAGTATAAAGATGCTTTCTATGCCGAGGTTCCCACACTCCTTGCATCTGGCCAGCTGAGGTTTAAAGAAGATCTTTCCAATGGCCTCGAAAGTGTGGGGCAAGCGATTCTGGCTATGCTGAAGGGCGCAAACAGGGGCAAGAGTGTGATTGTGGTAGCCGATCAGTAATATGTTGATAGATGTATTTTTCTCGCGGTCTTTGATGATGTGAGGTTTCCAGTGAGATCTTAGAATCAATACGTGAATCAATCATTCAGTGGCAGTTCAAACGTTCACGATCAGGAACGGTGGTAAATGTTCACATGGAACGTCACTGGATATTCAATTCAAGTTGGCATTGTAGCTGTACTTAGTTGGCGGTAGCCACTGTGCCTCAGGCTTTCCAAAAAAAAAAAAACGCCGTAGTTTTGTTTGGGGAGCCTTTGTGCACCGGCTTACTATTAAGGTGATTATGGTCTCGTACAGGATCACCGCCAAAGTTCAAATATGGTATGTTGCTCACATTTCACTTCGTTGGCAGGTGACCAGTGACTATCCATTACTTGTTGCAAGCCTTGACTATACTCAAGTTGCGCCAGGAGGGCCAAAAAAAAAAAGAGCCAACTTGATACACTTCGAAGCGCAAAGACTCGAACACAACTTAGTTGAACGCGGGCTTCAAAAATCAAGTTACCACGTGTCCGAGCAAGTAACCAAGGCATCCGATACTCGGCCGCTCCAGGCACTATTAAACGTACCAACATCTGTGTCAGCATTTAACGGAATCAATGCAATCCCAGCCGATATCGCGGCTTTGACTCAACTTCCGGAATATGATGGCCGTCGACATAAATATAAAAACCGTCATTTTCTGTCCTAGTAACTCATACCGCCCCCGATAATGGCACCCATTACGAACTCTCGCGTGTTCTTCAACGAGATCCCAGTAGGTAAGGGGTCATCATAGTCATGTTGGTGGGTGTTCACGGACATCTCCACCGATGCTCAACAGATTATCCTATTCCTGGTCGTACAGTGGTGTACGACACGTCCCCTGCAATCGACCTCGAGACAGTGCCCTTGCACGGGGGTGTTCTCTTGAAAACTCTAGTCTTATCGATAGATCCCTACATGAGACGCCGCATGAGAGACCCGGCGATCAAGGGCTACCACGTGAGTTCAAACAAAGCATGCAGAGTCGGTCCCCTGGTGACCCGTAACTCTATGGTTAGCCTGCCTATCAAGCAGGGCAGTCGTACGTGTTGCCTTCGTCACCGAGTCCGTCCAAATGAAGCGATCTTATTCTCATCAGGCTTGAAAACTTCGGTGTCGGCCTCGTCGTTCGTTCTGAAAACCCTGCTTTATGTGCAGGTGATCATGTGTATGGTTTTTTCCGTGAGTGATCATGGGCTTTTTCGACTGCAGGTGGGTCTCAAGCCCTCCAGCGTTTGAGGAGTATTCGGTGCACACTGAGGTCAATCGCCTCATCAAGATAGAGAACGAGTACAATTTGCCGTGGAGTATGTTTGTAGGTGCAGCAGGCATGCCAGGTACGGCCATCTGGTTTGTTGAAGAGGACACGCGCCATTCATTTTCGCTCCCTTTGAAAAAGGTCAAACAGCTTACTATGGCTGGAAGGAGCACGCTCATGCAACAAAGGCAAGTTTACGTGATGGTTGGTCAAGTTTGGTAGTTTCATGGCGATCCGCAGGGAGAAGTAGCATTCGTAAGCGCTGGAGCTGGCGCGGTCGGATCGTGCGTCCCTCCGTTTTCATCCGTTGATATATCCACACGTGGTATTCTAAAAAAAAAATGGCACTCTTCTTAGCCTCGTCATTCAGCTCGCGAAGCGCGACGGCCTCAAAGTAATCGCTTCGGCAGGATCAGATGAGAAGGTTGCGTTCATGAGAGAACTCGGCGCAGACGTGGCCTTCAACTACAAGACCACAGAGATGTCCGAGGTACTCGATAAGGAGGGCCCGATTGACGTGTATGTCTTTTTTTCTTTTCTGTCGACGATGGAGACGGCAGTTCATTTTTTTGAGAACAGTTATTGGGATAATGTCGGAGGCGAAACTCTCGACGCGGCGCTGATGGCTGCAGCCAAGAACGCACGCTTTGTCGTGAGTCCGACCTCCCTTTTAATTTTCAACAGAGTTTTTATGCCACTGAAGGAATGCGGAATGATATCCGAATATAACTCAAATACTTATCGGATGAAGGTGTGTATTAGACTGTCAGTCACGATTCAGAGCCGTCTGCCTCACGGTCACCCAGAATTTGATGAGGATTGTTAACCAAGAAATCAAAGTTTGTGGTTTCGTTGTGACCACTCTTGCTGCAAAACACAGGAATGCGTTCTTCGCTGAAGTGCCTGCACTCATTGCGTCCGGTCAGCTGAGGTTTAAAGAGGACCTTTCCAAGGGTCTTGAAAGTATAGGGGAAGCGATTTTGGCAGTACAGAAGGGCACGAACGCGGGCAAAAGTATTGTTGTGGTAGCAGATCAATAAAAACACTACGATAGCCTCAAGATGTAGACACTGCCATCGCCCTCTACCTTTTCTCCGAGAGTTCGAATCCTCCCCGTTCTCAGTAGAATACGCGATATATCATTGTCTGGATTTAGCCTTGGTATTGGCACGCTTTTGCCCAGGTGAACTCTTTCAAAATCGACAACAAAATTTGCTAAGCGAGGCTTGGGTCGTAATTCTATAGTCGTCTCGATTGCATCCGTGTGGGAGGTCGAGCCTCGATCACTTCCGTGTATGTTCGAAATAGCGGATACTTCAGTATCTTGGAGCTCCGTATAACCTGTAATTGGACCTGATACTGCCAGGTGCATTTCTGACGCCGCTTTCCTGGACCGCTTATGCTCAGGTGACTCAGGACCAGTAGACCGCTGGCGTCTCTTTCTCCCCCCTGAACTCGGTGTAGCCGGTTCCTTGACAGTAGGAACCTTCCCTTTTCCTTTCTCCCTGTTCCTCGTCACGAAACTGGGGGCTCTCCACGCTTCTGCGTCGTGTTCTGGGATGTAACAAGGGTCTACCGTATCTTTCATTTTGTCCTCAGCCTGATCGACCGTGGCCTGCAAGGATGCTTCTTGTTCGACTACCAACGGATCCGAAAAAAGTGAATGCATAGAAGTCTGAGACCCATACTGTTCACTCGACCGAACGACGATCTCGTCCGCATTGACCGTCTGGCAGTGTATGTTTGAGGAGGAGGCTGGATATGGGGATTGGGCAGTCGTAGTATCTCGGAGCAAGGAATGTTCGTCAGCAGATAGTTGGTCTCCGTGGCTGACATTGGCGTCTCCTTCGCCCGTGTCTTGTGATTCAGCTTGTTTGTCAAAGTTGACCGTCTGCAGCTCTTCTGTCTCCCGATCATCATGCTTTCCTTGAAGTACTTTCATCTCTGGAACATCCGAAGCTGATTGTAGATTCGATATCTCATGTTGCTTTTTTAATTCGGCGTCGGCTTTCCCACTAATGTACTTGTCATCCGCTGAAATGATGTTCTGCTCGTCGCCGTTGCGCAGTATGGGAGAAGATCTCGCAGACATCCTTGATGAACATCTAGGCGGAGTAACCTGATTTTCTTCTCTAGGTGCGGATGAACCGGGTGGCCGAGATTGAAATGTCGGGAATTGAGGAGAATGTAATAGCAACGTTGACTGATGTTGCTGTGACTGTGAAGGCTGCGGTAATTGTAACTGCGACTGGGATGACCCTGTACCAGATACATCAGAGTTGGGTACTAAAATTTGTACTGGGCCACGTTTGATGGAATCTGGGAGGGCATGGACTCCTGGGTGAGGAACCTTCCGCAGAAGATTCTTCCGAATACCCATGGGAATCGACAGCGAAGAGGACGGGAGAGGCAGGGAAGAGCTGGAGAGAGGCAGTGATGAATCGGGAAGTTGTTGAGAGGGAGAAGGACGAGGGGTGGAGAGTACATATGTCTCCGCAGGGGAAGAGAGATGACGTGAATGTTTGGTACGCTGAGCGGGTGTAGGCGGTTGAAGAGAATGGATATCTGAGGTAACCACAGTATCCACTACACCGTGCCTGTCCGTATCAGACAACGAGTGCGAAACAGTAGGCAACGGTCTTGGTTCGTCGTCCTCTTGTATTCCATTGTCCAAAACGTCCACATCAACCGCTTTCAGAGAAACCGGACTGCCCTTGTCTGATAATGACCAATCTGTTGGTGTCGCCGGGGATTGTAGGCGAGTGGGGGACGGTGTGCGAGGTGGTGTCGTGGGACATACCGGGGGCTCGTGGAGGCCATTTTCGAGCCGGCTTTTGGCGTCTAAGAGTGGTTCGATGGGAGGCCCTGTTTCTACATAGTCAGCGATATGATAACTTGTTCTATCACAGGAGATGCACTAACGCAAAGCTTCCTTCTCTGCTGGCTTATGATTAAGTTTCATTCGTTCCATTCGCTCAATTATCTAGTTGTCTAACTTAACATATTTCGGATGATGCAAGAATTAAATTAGCATACCCGCCAACGTTTAGCATAAGCGCGCTTGAAGTCTTGAGTACGTTCGACTTTGGGTTTCACAGCATCCTTTATTGCTTCCACAGGCTGATCGTTGGAGACCTGCTCAATCAAATGAGGCAGAGATGGCACTGTCTCTTTGTCCTGCACTGGCCCTTCCTGCTTGCGAACCTTCAACACATTTCTGAGCGGGAATTAAACTTTGTCACCGAATGTATGCGCGAACTTACCCACCCCCACCGTCCTGACGGAGACCTAGAACCCATTCTTTAACATTCTCATCTGATTCGAGTTCATGAGGGTTGCCAAACAGGTGCCCGCCGACACCCACCGAAGAGACGCAGTCGATTTCCAGCGATATGTGGGAAGTTGATGTATTCCCGGATACATGTGGACCAAGAGGACGAGGAGAAAACATGGGGCGATAGCTGGAGACAAAAATTAAGAATAAGCGAGAATCGATGATGCTGCGGCCATGAGTGCTGTTCCGAGCGTTGAGAAGGTGATATATGCCAACAAGATTCCTACCGACTTCCTATACTTATCGACCGCGTCTTTCGTGATGCGAACAGAGACCTTGTGATTCTTATCCGAGATCCAAGCCCAAACATAACTGTTTTCTTGATATGTGAGAAACTGGATGGCCAGTCAGGATAATCAGACGAGATGATGAGGGACGTACGTCTATGAGCTGCACTTTCTTCTTTTTATTTGACACTGGAACATTGTATAGATGTGCGCCATATGTTTCCGCAACGTCCACGAAATAGTCGCGAATCCAGGCCTTGGGCATGGACTCGGACATGGCGGATGGGTTATAACCTTTGGGCCCGTCACGCGTCAGTTATGTTATATCACGTGACCGGAACGCGCTGTGGTTCAAGTTGAAAGAACTATGCAAGATGTGTAGTAGGCTCATTAACATTAATTTAACGACGATGCCGCCAAGACACCCACCCGACGACGACGAGCGACGCTACTCCGTGCACAGGTTCAGAGTCTTTGCTTTTCCTTCCCGTCTTCGTTGCTTACTCCCCACAGTCTCCCAGACTCTGTGGAACACCAGCCAAGACAGCCTCCAGACCGATATCAGCCGGGCCAACTCCTGCCCACCATCATGACCGGCGAAACCCTTGACCTCGACGATCCTTCTTCCTCCGGGCACGACCATGATCCATTCACCGACCCTCGCTCGAGACCCAACTCTGTCTACATCAATCCGTCTGACGCGCGCCCTCTCTCCCAATACAGCCTATACAGTCATCCTTCTAGCAGCTCGCTATCGCAGACGTCAACGAGCATCCCCTCTCATGTCATTGGTAAACCTTTTGGCGCACAAACCGCCTATACGCAGTATGCCCCGGCATCATACAGCGGCTCTCTCGATCACTTTCAGCATGATACGGAGGCCTTTGCTTCTGGTGTACATCCCCGTCAGAATTATCACCCGCCACGGTCACGTTCTCCCACTCCATTTGGTGACGACGAAGACTACACACTAGACGAGAACAACGTTGCCCGTTATAGTGGCTATTCCCAGACCAGTGACCCCAGATACGATGTTTCCGAAAAATTCCATTACGATTACGACGAGCAGTACGACATATCAGAGTATGCGGACATTCAAGATGATGAATGGGAGAACGGTGGAAGGGCGCCTTCCTTGTCCACTTCCGTCGAGTCTGAAACTCCACGGTTGGCGACTATGCATTTCGGGCCTGCCCCCATCGGTCGCGTCCGGCGTAGACTCAAAAAGAAACGTGTCCAGCTTACCAACGGCAACTTGGTTGTTGATCTCAACGTCCCACCCAAGCTTGTCCTGCCTTACCGTGGAGAACCGGAGATGACTAGAACAAGGTATACTGCTGTTACCTGTGACCCCGACGATTTTGAGAAGGAAAAGTTCTTTCTTCGTCAAAACGAGAGCGGGCGTGCAACAGAATTATTTATTGTTATTACTATGTATAATGTAAGTCCCGCGTTTCAAGTCGTCATTCCTTTCACAACCGTGCTGATCATCGGGCGATTGTATGCAGGAAGATGAAATTTTGTTTTGCAGGACCCTGTATGGGGTGATGCGAAACATTGCACATCTTTGCTCCCGTAAGCACTCGCAGACCTGGGGACCGGATGCATGGAAAAAGGTTCGCATGGAGCTAAAAACGCTTGTCATTTTTGAAACTGACATTATGGCGCAGGTCGTTGTCTGCATCGTGGCAGATGGACGAAAGAAAGTACATCCTCGCGTCCTTGACTGCCTCACTCTTCTGGGTGTTTACCAACCTGGGGATCATATGAAAAACACCATAAACAACAAGGAAGTGACCTCCCATTTATTCGAATATACAACGTCCTTTGCCTTGGATCCAAACATCCAGTTCAAGTATCCCGACAAGGGCATCGTACCTACACAAATCATTTTCTGCATGAAAGAAAAGAACCAAAAGAAAATCAACAGCCATAGATGGTTCTTTAATGCGTTTGCGCCGATGCTACAGGTAAGAAAAATTGTGATTTATGTACTACTAGACTGACTTGCGTACCAAAGCCGAATGTGTGTGTCTTGTTGGATGTTGGCACTCGCCCGGGAAACAACAGCATATACCGTCTGTGGAAAACATTTGATGTTAACTCGAATGTCGGTGGTGCTTGTGGGGAGATTGCAGCATACAAGGGCAAGAACTGGAAGCACC
>JBBPKM010000980.1:0-10896 GCA_038089255.1 Austroboletus rostrupii | reverse complement strand
GACCTAAAAGAGGAAATATATATGAAATAGCCCAAAGGATATGATGACAGCACATTATGCTTATGTCATCTAATTAAAACCTTATACAGCCTAAAACAGTCCGGCTGTGAATGGAACAAAAGGCTCGACCAGGACCTAATAAAGATTGGGTTCAGACGGCTAAATTCAGACCCCTGTGTCTACATCAGAAATACCAACAGGATAGAAATCATCACCATATGGGTAGACAATATGTTGTTGTTTTGCAAAATGCCACAGCTCATGAATTACCTAAAGGGGCAATTAAAGGGTCTATTTGACATAACTGATTTAGGCAAACCGAGTAAATTAGTCAGTATCAAGATCACACACGACCAGGAGGCTGGAACTCTCACAATCGGACAAATGAAGTACATCAAGTCAATACTCGAAAAATATGAGATGGCAAATGCCAATCTGGTAACCACACCAGCTGAGCTGAATATTCGGTTACAGCCACATGACCAGGAAACCAGAGAAGCATGTCAAAGCAACAAATACATGTTGCTTATTGGCTCACTTATATATGTAGCTACTGCAACATGTCCTGATATAGCATATATCGTCCACCAACTATGCTCGTTCAATGCCAATCCAGATCTACAGCATTGGACAGCAGCCAAGTGAGTACTATGGTACCTAAAAGGTACTAACAATTTGGGCATAACCTATTAGAAAGTCGAGACCAATATGAACAAGATCATTGGATACTCTGACACTAGTTTCATAGACCACACTAATGCGACTTCAACTAGTGGTAACGTTTTCCTGCTAAATGGTGGAGCAATCATGTGGGCATCAAGTAAATAGAATGATCCATTGCTCTCAACCACTGAAGCGGAATATGCCATGATGTTCAAAGTGACAAAACAGGTTAGATGGCTATAGAACCTATTTACTGAATTAGTTTGTGAATAGGACGGCACGACACTATTATTTGGAGACAACCAATCAGCAATTGCCATCGCAAAGAACTTTCAATATCACAAGAGATTGTGACACTTTGCTTTAAGTCATCATCATATAAGGTCCCACATAGAACAGGGACATATCAAACTAAAATACTGCCACACAGACAATATGTGTATGGACATACTGACTAAAAGCTTAGTAAGAGTGAAACATCAGCACCACACTTGGGATCTCGGCATGTCCGAGGATTGAGGGGGAGTGTTGAGTGAAATGGAACTCTGACATAGCTTTGATCAAATAACCAGTGCAATCCATCATACATGCCAACATGGTATGGAGCACATACATGCAAAGTAATAGAGAGCACATGGTGAATTGGACAGGAGCATGTGGTACAATATATATAGCATCTACAGTAGAGTATAAAATACATAGCTGCAGCCTGGGAGACTGTAGCAGGCAATATGCCTAATACCCCACCATCTCCAATTCATATATTCCATCTCCGACTTCTTCTATCATCAAATCCTCAACACACTACTGTTCAATATTAATTTTGATCAAATTTTGGTGCAATTCAGAGCAGAATTCTGTGTATAGTCTCAAAGTATGTGATGAGGAGCTAGTGATGATCTGGCATATGCACCTTCCAACAAGATTTTACTTAATGCTTTTACACTTCATAAATATGTTGATTTTGAGCTAGCTAGTGTGTCAAAGTAATTGTTTGAAATGAGATACAGCAAAGAAATAGAATTTCTATAGATTTACACCACTAGCCCAAAAAAATATCCAACAGATATTGGCCATGAGACTTATGGACTCCATATATATGGGTTGAGACAACAATAAAAGCTGACACATACCTGAGGCATAACATGACAGTTTATGTGATGGTTGTGGTCTATTCCTGTCTATAGTGGGACTCAAGGTCATTTTGATGTGTTTTGACTAGTGTTTTGACTTGTAGTGAATGGCTGAAGATTTCCTGTCAAAGCAAATTAAAACAGAGTTTAATTTTTTAATGCCTGTAGAATAATTCAGAGCAACTTTCTGCAGTGCACATCTGTAAACCTGCATGTCCACTCCAGATTTGATAGGACCATTCCAAGCCCTATCTGGATTCCAAGAATGCCTCATTCCATAGTGTTGCATGGGCCTGGCCTGAGGCTGCAGGCCAGGCTGGGCTGTGCAAATTTAGGCTGGGCTGAGCCAGGCTTGGGTAGTAGGGCTTTAGGTAGCCCACAGCTGGGCCTCACATTGGTGAGGCCATGGGCTGTGGCTTGATCACATGGCACTCTATTGAGTTGGGTGAATTTTTTGTCACCCCACATTATCCCTATTTGTTGTTCAGCCATATGGAAGCTGCAGCACATATCTCAGATGGTGACCTCAGGCTGAGGCAAGCTATAGTCCTCTTGGCAAAACTCCATGATATTGAAAATGCCACCACATCTGAGCTGTGGTCACACTAGTGCCACACAACCATGCTAGGCAACCATGCTCCAACAGGCAACACAGCTGCAGCAACCCCAGCACCCTCAAGTCCATTCACCTCCCACAAATGCAAACAAACAAATAATACAGATAATAGAAGCTTATCAGACTTGGATGAAGGAGACATGGTGCCTGAGCCATCCTGACAGCCAAAAAAAGGTATGTAAATGCTTTTTTAATTATGTCCACACTATGATACATTGATAGGAAAACAGCCTGTAAGACCAACCAAGGCTGAAGGCACTAAGTCTACCAATAATCTAAGAGACACAGCAATTGAAATTATTGATGTTGATGAATCTGTGAAGGTTCAATGTGCCCAGTGAAGCTGTGATGTTGATCACTTTTTCACTGAAATTTATGTGCATGTAAGTGATGGAAAGAAGTGCTGCAACTGCACACTTTGCTTGTTGGTCTTTGTTTCTATCATGCCATGGTATTTTCAAACATTTTTGCAGAAAACAAAATGCCCCATATGTTTTAGTAGCAAAGGTATCTATATGCTGCTGCCATCTAGGATCAGCCCATGAGGTAATTTAAGTTGGGTGTTCTATTTGCAACCTAACCATGATGGTATTTTGTTTTAGCATATCTATGATAAGTGGGCATGGAAGAATGGATTTGATTCTATGCTATCCAAACACCATAAAGCACAGAAAGAGAGTGCAAACCAGACCAGCTGACAATCATTACTTGATCTCCATCTATAGCTGACCATGGCAAAGTCCAAAGCCATACCATATAGTGATGAGGCATTCCATGAAGCAGCAGTACAATGGAATATTGCTACAGATCAACCACTTTCTGCCCTTGAACATCCTGCATATCGTGTGATGGTAAATATTGCTGCCACAGTGCCAAAAATAATTTATCTTCCATTACAAAATATCACATGTGATATAATTATATCACTTTTCAAGGACTAGATGAAGGCTCTTTGTGCTCAATTTACAGTATGTGCCAAGTAACTAATTACATTATTTAGTACTAAAGCATTGCATAGGGCAGTTCTGTCAAAAGTTGGATCAACCTCACATGTGATGCATGGCAAGCATTCAATGTGGATGCTTATTTTGTTGTAACTGGGTCATGGATCAAAGAATGAATTATTGGCAAGTGGGCAATCAAATCAGGCATACTAGGCTTTGTGCAAATGAACAGTGCCCATGATGGCATCACACTTGGAGAGGTGTTGTTTTGTGTTGTTGAGTGATTAGGTATTACAGAAAAGGTTATTTTTTTCAATATTGTCCATGCTGTCATTGAACTTAATATATGTATCAGATTGGCTATGTCACTTGCAATAATGCATCCAATATGGACTCAATGATGGTCAACTTTGCAGCATGCATCAAAAATGCCATAGGTCAGACTTGGGATCCAAGCAAATGATGTGTACAGTAAGCAATGAAGTTTGCACATGCCAATACTTTATTTAGCATTATTTTCTAGATGTCTCACACATGTGGTAAATCTTGTGACACAAGCATTTATAAAGGCACATAGCCATTCACAAGCATATAACCCAGGTGATTCCGATGCCAATATTACTGCATTGCATGATGATCAATGTGATGAAGTGGGGCTTGTACAGATGATCAGTATAAAGGAGTGATTGTTTGCAAAGTGCAAGCAGCTATTTTGTGCTATTCAGTTATGTGCTGCTATTGAAAAACCCATGCAACTACTTGTTGACATGCCTATATAATGGTCATCAACATATGTTATGCTTGATCAGGCTGAGCAACTTTGAGATGTATGCTAGTAATTTCACTATATGACATTATGCTTTACTTACTTATGCATTAGGCTATCAATAGCTTTGTATATGAAATTGCTGTGGCTAAAAAGAATTGTATGAAACATAAGCAGCTGAATAATCTAGAGTTAAACAAAGATGAGTGGAAATATGTTCGAAAACTACTTGTATTGCTTGAATTTGTGGATCATGTGCAACTAGCATTTGTATCTGACAGTGAATCCACAATCCATCTTGTGCTGCCTGCAATAGAGGCATTACATCAAGCCTGGGAGTCGCATAGCCTCAAGACCACCTTCCAGGATTTCGTCGAAGCTGGTATAGCCAAGCTTGCATGTCTGTATGATTGTGTGGCAGAGTCTGATGTATATATTATGGGAATGCATAAGTTTGCTTGCACATTCATGTAGTGCACTAATTGACCTTAAGTAGTTCTCAATCCAAGTGAAAAGGATATACATATCTGCAAGCATTGGAGGCTTGAAATGCATGCAAAGGCTCTTTAGTGTGCTGAAAAACTGGTGAGATTGTACTTTAAAATATTGATCTATTCTCATTATTGTAATATTGTTGATAGTATGAGATTCACTTCAATAAGTTGACTAAACGAGGAGAAAAAGATGAGCCTAAAAAGCAGGTCAAACCAATTATGGGTGTTTGAGTAGATTTGGGCTTCCTTGTCATGAGCTGTCTTCAGATGATAAGAATTCTGATGATAAGCCTAGTAACCATGATGAAAATGACAATGCAGAGATTACACAAGCTGATCCTTATTGGCCATGGCTACAAGGTTATTACACATATCTGAGCTGTCAAGAGCATGTTCCAGAAGGCATGTCTATCGTTCAATGGTGGGGGCTTAATGGTGGTCAATGTCCTGTCTAGGTATCACTTGCATGTGATTATCTTGTAGTGATGGCAACCTTTGTCTCAAGCAAGCAAGCATTTTCATTTGCAGGCATAACCATTACAAAGTGGTGAAACTATTTAAAAGCTAACATTGTTGAGGCATTACAGTGCCTTAAATCAATGAGGCAAAATGCAGAACTATTCCAGCATGATGATGTACCCTGTATATCCTCGAAATTGGATGACACTGCCCTCTTTGAGTCTGCAACTGCAACTATGGATTAGATAGACACAAAAATGGTTCTGCAGGATTTTGAAGACAACTGGGAGGCAATTGGCAGCTTAGGCATCAACAATGATATTCTCGGGGCCTTCTAGATACAACAATATTTTCATGTACATTGTAAATATTTCTTGTAATCAACCTATGCAAGTGGCTGGCAAGTGAACAGGGTAGGCACGTGCCTATTTTGCATGTTAGGCCCTGGCCTAGGCCAGGTTGGGCTGGCAGCTCCATGAGGCCAGGGCTTATTGTTACGCTTCGACTGGGTAGGTAGGAGCGTAGCCCTTATGGAGCAAGAACCAAGTGCAAGGTAACCCTAGGGTTAAGAATTTGAGGATTGTTCAAGGTAGCGTCCACTTAATAGTAGGACAAAGACTAGTTGTCTAGGAGACCAGACGAAAGAGAGTGCCTGGGAGCTAGCATGAGAAGAGGATGTATTCAGGAGAATACAAGGGAGAACTAAGCTAAAGTACATGGAACCCGTTGAGGGGTTTATATATGTGAAAAGGAATTGAGGGCAGGCTTGTAGAGTACAAAAGAGGAAGTGAGAAATAAGCATGTATGAGTAAAGGCTGACTGATGTATCAGTCAGCATGGAGCAAGGAGTCAGGAGAAATGAGTAATTGTGAAAAAACCGGAACACTGGTACAATAGTCGCAAGAGTATCTGAGTGACTATTGTAAAAGAAAGATAAGTCCAAATCGAGGCTTTAGCAAAAGAAAAGAAGTTAAGACTAAAGGTAAATCATAACATTACCCCTTTAGTACATTTGAAGCCACAGCGAAGAACCTAGATGTCTAAGTATCCACTGCAGGGAGAGCCTGTGATGTTGGCATAAGCCACATCATCTAATCCATCATTGGAGGGTTCTGGAGAAGGCACTTGGGGAGGAGGAGGATACCGGGGACGACTCGTGGGATAGGGGCATGTACAAGGAGCACCCCTTGTACTGATGCGAAATCCTGCGGGAAAGATGGGAAGACCAAATGTCACTGTAGCACGATGAGAGGAGGAAGAGACCGAGGAGTGTTGTGAAGAGAACAAGGAAGACGGAGGAGATGGTTTAGGAGTGGGGTGTCGAAGAGGGCAACGGTTAGCACGATGGCCTGGTGCCCACTGGAGACACTGTGTGCATTGGAAGTACTAGCAGTCGACTTGCACATGATTGATGCGATGGCACTGGAAGTAGGTTTTGTGATATCAGGGGTGGTTAGCAGGTAATGGGTCAAAGCCATCATTTCCGGTCCATCATGCTTCCATTTGTTGCATCAATCATTCTTCTACAGAATTCAAGGCCGAGGTGGAGGTGGAAGGAGTAGAAGGGGATGGAGTGGTTAAATGTTCTGCCAGTGGTGTCTTCATTGCTATCTCTCTGCAATAACAATGTATGTCCATAAAGAATTCAGTCATCTCTAACTTGTGCATGGTGGTGATGAGGTTATTCTGAAGGTTGTTCCTGATATGGATGAGGCATTGCCCATAAAGGGCTGTTCTAGCGTCCTGGAGGAGAATATTCCCCATGGTCCCAAGGGATCCACACTGGAGATAGGAGCAGTATAGTGCATGAGCTGCCAAGTCAGGGTCTAGGTATGTGTCAATAGCAGTGGTGAATCGGGAGTCGGCAAGGATTTGCTCATATGCAACTGAGCAAGTGGGGTTCCTTAGTGGTTCTTTAAAGTGATATGCAAGGTGAGGGGTGTTGACGGTGAGGATGGGAGTTGGCACATTCAAGGCAGTGGCAGTGGCTTCGATGGTGGCCAGTGTGACAAGGGGGGTAACCGGGCGAGTAGGTGTGGGAGAAGGTATAGTAGAAGTTGGTAAAGAAGAGACTGAAGAAATAGAAATGGTGTTGGCAAGGGACGATGACATTGTTAGTGATGTTGCAAGTGAAAGTTCAAGTGTGTTGAGGGGAGAAGACAGAGGGGTGAAGTCTTTTGTATGCTTGGAAAGCAGACTTTGCATTTTTAAGATCCCATTCTGGGACCCATGAATCTTCTTCAGCTGAGTATTCTTTTCATCGGATTAGATAGGTGCAGGTATGCAGAGTTCTGCGATGCCGTATAATCTTCTCTATTTCATATTCTTTTTTGCCTGCAATAAGATCAGGAGGTGGCACAGGGAAGTTCTTTCCATAAATGGTATTCTTGGTGTATTTTGTGAGAAGGGAAGCATGGAAGACATTATGTATCTTCCATGCAGCAGGGAGTCGGAGGCAATAAGAGATAGGTGATAGGACCTGGACAATGGTAAAAGGTCCTTCGCGTTTCAATGTGAACTTTGGGTTGGCGATAAGTTGCTTAAGGTTCCTGGCTTCTAGCCAAACTTTATCTCCCTTGGCAAATGGCGTAAAGCCCCTTCGTGTCTGGGCAGCCATAGTTTGCCGAGCTAGTTCATGGGCTGCGAGGACTTCTTCTCTGGCAGCAATAAGGGTTTTTAAATGGTTTTTGACAGCCAGGAGTTCTGAGGGATGGATGATGGAAGGGAGGGAGACCGGTTCATAGCCCATGGCAAGGTAAAAAGGGGATTTGCCAGTGATGGAGTGAGGGCAATGGTTGTGAACAAACTCAGCTGTTGTGATATGATCAGCCCAAGTTCCGGGGTTATTTCCACAGACAATGTGAAGATA
Source organism: Austroboletus rostrupii (assembly GCA_038089255.1). Classification (NCBI taxonomy): domain Eukaryota; kingdom Fungi; phylum Basidiomycota; class Agaricomycetes; order Boletales; family Boletaceae; genus Austroboletus; species Austroboletus rostrupii. The sequence continues at coordinate 2,952 of JBBPKM010000980.1, read as the reverse complement.
GGTTTCAATTTCCTGATTTACGTGCTCTGTTTCACTGTCAGTTTGGGGGTGGTAGGCAGATGATAGAGCTAGGCTATAGTTCAAAAGTCTCCCGAGTTCTTTAGCAAAAGTGGAAGCGAACTGTGGGCCTCGATCAGAGATTATTTTGTCATAAAGGCCAAAGTGTTTGTAGACTGAGTGGAAGAACAGGGTTGCGATCCCTTCCACAGTGACTGTTTTCCTTGTTGGGCGGAGGATTACCCCCTTAGTAAGCCCATGGTTGACCATGACCAAGAGCGAATCAAAGCCAGAGGATAGAGGAAGGTCAGTGATAAGGTCGCAGGAGAGTTGTTGGAAGAGACGTGTACAAGAGGACGTGATGGGTGTTAATGGAGGCACAGTGGGGTGAGTATTGGCTTTGTGCTGTTGACATGTAGCACAACCGGAGACATAGGATCGGACAAAGGAGGCCAAACCCGGCCACCAGAATTCCACAGCAACGAGTTGTCATGTTTTAAGGTACCCAGGGTGACCTGCAGTAGCATGATTGTGGCAACAGGCAACAATAGAGCGGCAGAGGGCAGAGTCGGCTGGGACATAAACGTGATCGTGATAAAGGAGGATGCCATCATGATATTTCCAATCTGAGAGGTGAGAGAAAAGAGTGTGTGGAAGATTGTCTTGGATTGATTGGAGAGATTGTAGGATGAGCGGGTCGGATGAAGATGCAGTGGAGATTTTGTCATGTAAGGTGAGGTTGATGAGGTTGATGAAAAGAGATGGGGGAAGAAGAGTAACAGCATCGTTATCAGAGGAATCATCAGGGCAACAATCCGGTCGTCGAGAGAGAGTGTTGGGTCCAGCAAGGAGTGCTCCGGGCATGTGGATCATTTTGAGGTCATGGTCCACGATATCTAAAAGCCAGCATGCTTGCTGACAATTGAGTTTCTGAGGTTGTTTGAAGTAGGTAAGGTTTTTATGATCCATGAAAACTTGAATGGGGAATGCCGATCCAAGGAGATAGTGTCACTAGGCTTGTAGAGCGCAGATCACCGCAAGGAGTTCTCGATCATAAATGTCATAATTTTGTTCTGTGGCCGAGAATGTTTGGGAAATGTAGGAACATGGATGCCAGTCACCATTGTCATCAGTCTGGAGTAAGATACCTTCTGTGGCAAACTTGGAGGCATCGATGGCGATGGCAAAGGGTTTGGACAAGTTGGGAAGGTGGAGGACTGGTTGGGACAGGAAGATTTCTTTGAGATGAAGAAAGGCCTGATCACAGTCAGCTGTCCATGACCAGGAGTGATCCTTTTTGGTGAGGTCAAGAAGGGGACGCACAATGTCAGAGTATCCATTGACAAAATGCCAATAGAAATTTGTGAAACCAAGGAAGGAGTGTACTTCTTTAGGTTTTGTAGGGGTAGGCCATGATCCAATGTCTTCAAGTTTGACTGGATCCATGGCCAAGGAGCCTGGTTTAGTGATCATGCCTAAGTATTTGACTTGTTCTGAATTGAACAGGCATTTTTGAAGTCGAAGGCAAGGGTTGAGTTCCCTCATACGCTGGAGAACTCATTGAGTAGTGTCATCATGGATTGTTTGATCAGGAGAAAAGATAAGGATATCATCCATATATATGACAATCCTTCCTTCGGCAATAAGGTCACAAAATTCCTTGTTCATGAATCGTTGAAAAGTTGCAGGAGTGTTCTTCGGTCTGAATGGCATGACAACAGGTTTGAAGAGTCCTCGATGGATAATAAAGGCAGCTTTCCATTGGTGTCCTTCCTTGATGCAAATGTTATTATAGCCCCACTGAACATTGAATTTCGTGAAGATTTTGGTGTCTTTCAGTTTGTCTAAGAGGTTGGAAATGAGGGGGAGTGGATAAGCATCTTGGATGGTGTGTTCATTAAGGTATTTATAGTCTTGTACTGGTCAGAGTTTTCCATCCTTCTTTTTAATGAAAAAGAACAGCATGGCTTGGGGTGAGGTAGAAGGACAGATTTTTCCCGATTTAAGATTCTCATCAAGAAAGTCATCTTGCACTTTCCATTCATCAGCCGTAAGGGGGTAAAGCTTCCCAATCTTCGGTGTGAAAAATTCTGTAAGATTGATCTCATGATCGCAATCATGAGAGGGGGGAAGCGGAGTATCCTTGTCTGAGAAGATATTGGTAAAGTCCTTATATTGGTCCAGTAAAGATATTTCCTGTTTCTTGGCATGGATTGCCAAGTCAGTAGAGGTGGTTAGGGTGGCACAGGTGAGGGCTGGGTTCAGAATAAATCGTCCGTTGGCTAGGATTGTTCGTGAGAGGGTACGAAGGGGTTTAAGGTGTGCCATATCATGAGCAAGAGCGATGTTGGCACAGAGTATGTCATCCTCAGTTCTATTGAGGTACCCAAAGAGATGTTCATCAATGAGGGCATCGACATGGAGATGTCGTGGTGGGGGAGTGGCATAGTCAGGATGTCGAAGGTTGTAGAGTTTTAGTCATTACTGTTTTTCTTGTTCATGGGCAGTGACTAAGTCCGCTGATTGATCTGAAATTGCAGGGATGTCGAGAGTTTTCTTTCCCCAATCAATGATGGGGTTTATGGCTGTAAGCCAGGGAAAGCCAAGAATGACAGTTTCTTTGCTGCAGTTTATTAGATAAAACTCGACCTTTTTTACATATCCATTGATGTTGACAAAAAGAGTGGTTTTGAACTTGATTACTCCATTTTTGTTCATAGAGACATCGACATTCCTGATGGTTACTGGTTGGAGAAGTCAGGTTCAGGGGAGATCGTGTTTTTGGGCAAAGGCCCAATCTATGCATAATATTTGCACTCCAGAATCGACAAGCACAGAGGTTGCAACAGCTTTGATCATGTTGGTTGGTACCAATAGCTAAACGGGGATGCGCATTGACTTCATAGCTACTGGTACCGAGTTACATGAAAATTCAAGACAAGGAGAAACATGCAT
>JBBPKM010000979.1:0-10902 GCA_038089255.1 Austroboletus rostrupii | reverse complement strand
ATCGAGCACCAAGTATTCATCCTACTTTTGAGTGGATGCTCCTTTGTGTTATCTATCGGACTCCTCTTCACAGGAGTCATTTATGTTTACGCTCGGTACTTGGTTCATCCGAGGCTATACTTGCATCCTACCCGGAACAAGTGTAACAACTTGTCTCAATGCTTTTGTTGCTTTTATAGCATTGAGGTAAGCCCAAATTTCAATGTATATTTTATACTACCTGCTGATGCTATGTCAATATTGCAGTGCATGGTAATGGCATTTCAATAATGCATCATCACCTTGTAATCTTATTATTGACTATAATAAACAATAACATATATAGTGGTAATTTAATTGTAATGTCATTTCACCATTGCAATAATGAATAAAATGGCTATTGTAACTCCAATTACTATATTATTTCAATCTGATCACTTCTATTTCAATGTTAATATAAGGGTAATAATCTATTTTGATATTACAATAACTTGCAATGCATTGAAATGTATTTTCCAAATTTCTGACATACTTTATGTATATGGACTCTCATACTTAAATCTTGCCACTTGCTTTGTATTTTCCCTTAGTATGAATATCATTGTTCTCAATCATCTCAGTTTCTCCTTATCACTCTCTGCTGACTTCATTTGACTTTATCTTTCTTGTCCTTTGTTTCTCTTGTCTCTATGTTCTAGTCTCCAGTCCTTCATTCCACAAGGCTGGATCTGGTCAAGAGTGCAACACACAAGTCCTATGTCAAGGCCAAGTGTAACATTATAACTCTGTTCTATCCTCACAGGTCTCTGTGCCTATTGCTACTTATCCTTTGTCTCTTTGATTAGCATTCCACTTCCTTTGTGTTGAACTTGGCCAGAGAAACACAGTTAGATTTGGAACTTTAACAAAATGTGCCTTTGGAAAGTTTTAGTTAAGTTTTAGATCAGTCTGTCTCTTAAGGTATGCATAAGCTCAATATGCCTGTTAGAAATTGAAGCCAATCAACAAATTGTACTTAATAATACTATATATATATCTTAAGTTCATTTTAAAAAATAAATAACTCAGCATCAATCATAGTGATAATCTCATTAGTATGTATATCAAGTGCAATCAGGGAATCAAGTTAAAAGTAGCTGGCCATCATATGTAATAGTCAATATTGAGCCCAAGACTTGGCCTATGTCAAGATATTGAGAGCAGCATAGAAACACTGGTAAAATGGTCAAAAATATCAGATTTCACCACTGAAATATGATGAATAAATGATAGTAAATTTAAACACATACTTTGGCAACATCATACATACATTTTATTTTCATTGGAAAACATTATGTAGATCATGGTTTTGAATCATGTAAGGCTTTACCAAGAAGGAAAGTTCAATACTGTGTATAAATAGAATTAGGTGGGACTGGTGCAATATGAAAGAGATATTGTATCCATAGAAGGAGAAAATTCTATGATGAACATTTTCATCACTTAAAACAATATGCTGGCTGATGCCAGCTGGAAGGAGGGATGTAACAAATATTAACATATATTATGGCTATACAGTAGGTACTGATGTCATATATAAGGAGCCCTGCTTACCATGCACTATCCTTCAGCACTTGCAACACAAAGACATAGACCAGTCACTGTTGCAAGCCTCTTCATTGTGACAACTGGCACAAAGATATATAAGTTACAAGTTGTGCATGTTGACTGCTGACTGTTCAATCCATAAAGATGACATTAGAAGACCTTTACATAGTTGTCAAGCTTCTATGGTAAGATGATAATGTGTACCAAGATCCAAAACTTAGATCCGAGCATTGCTGAAGCATGCTGCAACATATATGGACATATGGCAGGAATATAGGTACTGACAGCATATATAAAGAGCTGTACTATCCCCCAGCACTTGCAACAAGCAGACTTACCCCAGTCACTGTTGTGAGACTCTTCTGTGTGACAACTGTCACACATGTCTCCGAAACTTTTCTGGTGCTGTCACTGTTGATTTTGGAGATGATATCAATCAAACCAGGCACTGATTTAAATGGATCATTCTTCTGGCATTTCTGTTATACACCGGGAAGACAAATAAGTCATAACTTGCGCAGTGGCCGCCCGCCACCTCGCGGGTTTCATCCCAACCGTATTTTGTTGTTTTCTTATATACTCATCCCACCATCTTTTGCAAGACTATGTCCTCTTCATCACAGACTCCCCTGAATCTGCTTTTTTTGAACGACTACATCGCTGGTATGCATGCTCATCCAAACGTACTAGTGACTAAATAACAAATCATTCTTCCTAGTTGTTATCATTACTGCTGTTGTATATGATTACGGTATGTCGCAAGGGCTCTCTACAGTCTTACTGATATCTGAATGTGTTTTCAGTCCTCACATTACCCAAAGAGGTATGTATCGTGTAATATTGCGTGTCTTGCTGATGATAGATACAGATAGAATACATCTGGGTGAGCAATTTAATATTTGTCGATAGGAGATGTCACTGATGATCTAACGGTAGAGCAAACCCTGGTCTTGGATCACAGTTATATTCGTTTTTGTACGCCCTACATTGCCTAGTATATATCAGAATTCCCACTGAATCATGTTAGGTTCGTTATTTTGGTTTTCTCGACGTAGCGTGAGTCTGGAGTCCATGGGGGTCATGGGATGTGTGCTGAAAGCTATTTTGATTGCTAGGTTAGAGGGCTTTGCTCGTAAGTTTCCCCATATGTTTTACACTTGGAATATGCAACTCATCAATACGTGGCTCAAGTTGGAAACACCTTCTTTCCAGGCCCGGCAAAAGTGCGCACTCTTTACTTGTATCGAGCTCATGCTGAATTCGCTTTGCGCAGTAGAAGTGGGTATTGAGTCACTTTTTGTCAGAAGGAACTCATCGGTGCAACTACTAACATGCATCAAACAGTTGTGAGAGCGATTGATCTCTCGCTGGTAAATCATTTCCCATGATCGCTTTTAAGGTCGAATAGCTGTGGTGATCGCTAGTTGGGCATATGGTCTCTTTCTTTGTTCAGCAGACTGTGAGTATTTGGATCGTTCGCGAATGGAACCTCTAGATGGCATGACAATAGTGATGATGCTCCTTCGTGTATGGGCCATGTATAATCGGTCAAGACTTATCCTGATGATTCTTCTGGCGTCGTTTATTCCGGACATCGCTGTCAGTGTCATCACAATCATTATCGACAGCAATCCAAAGATTGTAACAGGTGCGTAGGTCGGCGAGGAAGCATTCTAGTACCCAATCACAGCTGACCGTCTTCACCCTCTTTTCTGTCGCAGCGTTCAATGCTCAGACACTGAATCATTCGTATTGTGGAGAGGAATTTTCTGCCTCCTTCGATTGGATACAAATGCTATTTTTTATTCTACAAGCAACCAATGGCACGATAATATGTATCCTCGCGATTGTCAAATGCACGCAAGACTTGTTGCATACACACCAAAGGACAAAGCGATGGGAACTCAACCAGTACACTGACATGCTCATTAAGCAGGGCATCCTTTACTTTGCCGTGTACGTCTCATTCTGTTGTCATTTATAAAGCAAGCTATCTATGGTCACACTAGGATATTGATGGTCCAGCTCTTCACCCTCTTGAACGATTTGAATATACTTCCATTAGTGGGATGGCGGTCTGCGTTGCCTGCCCTCGTGGAATTCGTGCCAGCTTTCGTCCTAACGCCTCGGTTCATAATCAGCATACGGGAGCTGTACGCACGGAATATGCGAGGTGGAAGAATCGATAGCGTGTTTGGCCTGTCGAGTTCTCGTGGCATAGGTGCCGAATCGGCGGTCGCATTCTCGGATATGGAGCAGAATCGTGAGCTTGAGAGTGCCGATGAAGTAACGGTGGTTGAACCGACCCGGGCCGACTGGACTGCGTAAAAAGCCACTGGCTCATCCTTTTTTTTTCTTTTTTGGGTTACGATAAGCCCTCCTTTTTTGTTTTGTTGAGTGAATTCTTGGGCCCCTGTGAAGGACCACGTTTTTCTTGACTGTAGTTCAGCGATAGTCGTGTTCCGTTACATGTGATACCATCATGTCAGCTCATTTGCCTTATGGAGGCTTTCACTATGTCGAAACTATTCCCATCTGGGCGTAATGAGTGCTGGCCACTGTATAGTCGTTCAGTGCAAAGTCCTTTGGTTTTCAGAAACAGTAGTGGTCGGCTGTTCAGGGCAAACGACAGAAGAGGTGTTCAACGCATGGGTCGTCAGGACCCCAACAGTTACTTGCTTAACAGAAAGGCTCGACGGAACATTTGTTCGCGTACCAAAGCCTCCTGTAGAGCTAGGGAAGCGGTTGGATGTTAGTTGAAAACATTTAACCCACCACACCTTGTGCCCTTTCAAGGCCGAGGATTCATACTTGGGCCAGGGAAATTTTACTTCCTACCTGAGTTGAGCAGAGTTTGTGTACACGTTCCTCCAAAAGCAACTTCAATATTTGTGTCCGGCATGAGCCTCACAGATAATAACTTTGCGACCCTTAAACTCGTAGGGAACAGGAAAACTTCTGAACAGCGATATGGTTAATAATTTGTCCTTGTTTTGATTAGGCCTTTCATCGTGTCGAAACTATTCCCATCTGGTCACAGATTGATATACTGACCGCCGCCTAGCAGTTCAGTACGCAAAAACCCATGATCAGGCGTGATACCCACTATCCAAACCGTCGCGTGTGGCGTCGTCATCAGCGTCATAATATGGCCCCTGAAAACAAACAAGTCAAGTCGAACGACGAAAAAAACTGACCTTTGACCCACGAATGCAACCACGCGTTGGTGTACCGATCGATGAATGGCCCAAAACCTTTGTTCTCTTCAGCAAGGAGTACATTCCAGACACGCTCGAATGCTGTCAGAACTGCCGCAGTCGCCCGCTCGACGGTGAGGCTCGAAGGGACGCCCTGTTCATACGCCAACGCCCGCAATCGAGCTAGCGACGCAATTGGGGTATCGTTCAAAACGTTCAACCCACACCCTGTAACCTTGTATGCACCGGTATATAGCCACTTGTGGTGCCCAATACTCGATTCGATAGCCAGATGAAGCGAGAATCGTATTCTGAAATGGTGCTTGCATTCAATGATGACTCCACAAAAAGACGTCAAAAGCTCAGTCTTGAGAGGGACAGTGAGTTTCAAAGAAAACATCATGCTGCCCACACGGAGGGAATGATGGATGGTTCAAAGAGGGTGAATAGTATTCCATGTGGTGTATCCTTAGACCACTTGAAAGGTGTAGCGAGTGATGGTCTCACCTGAATGAAAAAAAGAGTTTGTTCGTTGTGAGGCATGTGCGGTCATTAGGCCTTTCTAGGCGTCAGAGGTTAGGGCGCGCCGGAAGAACGGAGAGAGCGAGCCGTGCACTAGGGGGGGTATTATGTAATGGGGCTACTCAGGTGAGGACAAGCACGCCTCGCCAAGGGAGAAAAAGGAACTCGCTATGCCCGCCCAACTCACCCGCTTTGCCTCTTTCAGTCTCTCCCCATGGGCCTCGCTCACTCCCTCCTGTCCGCCTGCACACACTGCTGGGACGCCGGCGACACCCACATCGTCATCTCTTCCGGTGGCTGGGTGCATGCCCATGCACGCCCAAAGGTCCTCTTCTACGACAAACACAAGCCCTATTACGAGTTTACCAACTTTTCTGCGCACGAGGTCGTGTACGAGGGCAAGTGCTACCCGACGAGCGAGCATCTCTTTCAGGCGTTCAAGGCGCGTATTTTTTTGGTCTCTCTTTCCCGGGTCGGTCGCGAATAGCGTCCTCGTACAGTTCCTCGATGGCCATCCGCAGATCGCGGAGCGTATACGTACATGTGGCCCTAAACCGATGATTGCTTTCGACGAGGCCCACCGACACAAGACTGCCGTGCGATCAGACTGGAACAAGGTCCACGTCGCCAAGGTGTGTCCTATTCGCCTCCTCCCCCAATATGCCGCATCGTGACCACGAACGCTCAGATGGACATCGTGCTGAAACTCAAGTTCACACAACACGGGCACCTGCGACAGATGCTTCTCGACACGGACAACGCAGAGCTCCTCGAGGTATGCTCCCCCTTCTATCTACGCACGCCTTGCCCGACGCGGAGGCCATGTTGCTTGACAGGATTCGCCACGCGACTGGTTCTGGGGCATCGGGGCAGACGGAACGGGGAACAACGAGCTAGGGAAAGCGCTTATGCGTTTGCGCGATCAACTACGTTTGCATTGTCTTGTTGTGTCTGTTTTGGGGGTCACTCATACTCCAACTCAGGGAACGAGGACAATGGGGAAAGCACGACGCCGCCGCCGTCATCGCCTGTCACTCCGAATCGACGATCGCAGGCTCGACCAGGCAAGAGCAGACGTTCGGCGCCGCGCATTCACGTGTCTAGCAGCCGCGGGTCGGCGCGTGGTGTGTGTGAAGTGAGTGACCGATTCGTGGGCGTCGACTTGGGTTGACTCTTGATAAACCAGTTTTGTCGTTCCAAGCCGGCGCATCAACGGTCTCGCTACTGTAGTCGCACGTGTGCGGAAAAGGCGGCGACGGTATGCAAAGTGAGCACTGATCTAAGTGTCTGAGGTAGACTCTGACGTTGGAAATAGTATTGCCGGAAGAAGACCAAAGTCAAAGCGAAAGCTTATTGTTCGAGGACTTGCGCTAATATGGCACATGGCAAGTAGAGATACCGCCCGGTTCTTGACGCCCACCGTCATAAATTTTATCTTGCCTCTGGTAGGCTTCATTTCTTGAACGTTTTGGGACAACTTTTCCGAGTATATCTTATGATAAATCTATTGTGCATTCCTTTGTTTTTTTATTCGACGATTTTCTTGTCTTGTTCACAAGTTTAATTTTCACTACGCGAGCACGGACCAGGATGGAACAAGAATATGCGTTGGCATGAGAGTCGAAAATAGTTTTTTTTTTGCATTAGAACAAGGTTTCTCGTTAAGAAGCACGAGGAAAGTCAACCCTTTGAGTTTACGTTCAGGGCCATTGAATTCAACGGCCGTAATATTGCTCCAACGCCCAATGAAGTATAGCGCGGTGGAGCCCCGTGGGGCGCACTCGGCAAAGTAAACGAGGCAAACTAACCACATCGGGATTGCTAGGGCCCAAGTGAGAGTGCGAACGGAAAGTTGTGTAGACAGGAGGATAGGTCGCAGAGAACAGACGACCGCATGTGCTATGGAATCACAAATGCACATTTATTCCCACCGCGAACCGCGCACTTAAACGACCGCGTACTCAATTACACCACACCATGTGACCGTACGTATCGTTCTTTAGAGCCTGTTCGGCAACATGTTGTTGAGCTTGTTCCATTGTTTGACTCTATTTGACTAGTGGTGAAATGCCCGGTATCGTCTTCCGGGATTGGAGCGGAGATGATAAAATTCCTCCTCCCCCATGATGATACCATCGCTTGGATTGCAACCTGATCCTATCTATATCGAACGCGCTCGCCAGCAACGTAACCTCATCTATAACCATCTACATTCTCTGATCAAAGTTCTCAATCAAGCTGTCGTTATCATGGCTGAAGAGGCGCAATCGGAAGGTAAGGCAAGGTGGACTGACAGTGAGGTAGATGCCTTGTTAGACTTCCTTGTTGAACATCGCTCGGAACGTGGTGATGGTGCCAACTTCAAGCAACCTACCTACCGAGCGGCGGCGGCGCATCTGCGGTCCTTTCTGGTAAGCGGAAAGCCCAAGGATCATAACAGCATCAAGTACAAATGGAACCGTGTAAGTCCCCAGATTATCATGTATCCTATGGTTCTTATTAGTGGTTTCAGCTCAGAAGTATTTATTCGACTATCTCTTCCTGGCGCGCAAAATCTGGAGTTCACTGGGATAACGAACGTGGGGCCGATATTAAGCATACAGGTGGTACGGTCAGGTATTCGGATAACAAATTGATCAAGGAAGTATTTGACGATTTTGTTGCTACGGTGCGTTCTCAGCTAAATGATGTATTGCTCACTAATCCCTTCGATCCTTATAGCATTCGGCGATGAAGGAATTTGAAAACAGTGGCTGGCGATACCTTGACCAACTGGATGAGATATATCCACCAGCTGAGGCTTCGGGGTTTTCAGCATACACTGGTACAGGTAAAAGAACACCGTCTACCTCTCAGTCCCATGCTCCGCCAGCTGCCACCACTGTGTATGAGGATGAAAATGCGAATATTGGTGTGTACCTTGAGCGATTCTCCATGGCAGACATCAGCAAACTGCCAGTCACAGATCCAAACCTCGTCAACGCCATCAGCTCAACCGCGACGGCGATCAACTCGCTCACTCTGCCAATTCTTTCTCTGCCGGCACCTTCTGCTCCATTCACCAGCCTGCATATTCCTCCTCTTGTTGTTATGCCTGCCGCCATGCCTCCTCCTGCCACCATGCCCCCTCTTGCTGCCATGCCCCCTCCTGCTGCCATGCCTCCTCCCATTGCCATACCTATGTCCAATCCTTCGCCTGTGCTCCTCTCCCCTGCATCAAATAAAAAGCCTAGGTCGAAGGCTTCTACGTCGTCTCAAGTCAAAAAGCATATGGTGTCTGAGATATCAAGTGGCTTGTTCTCGCTGGCTGATCTGCCTTCTTCTTCGCCTTCATTGGTCCCTCCATCCAAGCAAAGCCGCGATAGCTCAAGTAATGTTGCTCAGGGTGGTAGCTGCCAGACGTCCACAAGCATTGCGCTTCATGCACTTGACTCGGCCATTCGACACCTAGGTGACTCGCTCAGCGGGAGTATCCACAACCCATATAAAGACGTCGCAGCCACAGTCCCTCTTTTTTACCAGATTGATGGGATACCTGATGAACACAAGCGCATCATGAATATGTTCATGACATCAAACCACACCATTGCGACCATATTTAGGAACCTTCCGTCGGATGCTAGGCGTATCGAATACGCTTCTGACATGTACACCCAACATCAATCGACTCAGAGAGCAGGGACCGATGGTGGCATGAGCAGGTAGATTTTTTCGCAATGTTTCTTTTTCTCATTGTACTTCCCATTTCGCGATATTTCTTTTTCTTGTTGTACTTCGCATCCGTACGTTGTTTTTTCTATACGCTGTGTTCGCAGGTAGTTTAATCAATCAATCCGAACCGTGTATCAATATTGACAATGAAAAGTGGGAATAAAACACAACTACGCATAAGATGAATCGTCATCAAGTTCAACATCGCTACCAACGCTGACATCGCTATCATCTAAATCGCCAATTTCTGAGTTGTCATCCTCTAAACCAACATGGTCCGCAAGCCAAACCTGATAGTCATCCCACATTGCTTGTGCTATGCCGTCTCGCATGGCAGCAGCCGCACTACGCAATTCAGCCACGGTGGCACCTTCCCTGACAACAGCGTACGAAATGTTGGGCACAACCGCATCGTCCTCAACCACTTCCTCCTCCTCCTCCTCCTCATTGGAACTAGAATCGTAAATAGAGATGAAATTGTGGAGTGCAGCGAGACCTGCAGGAATCCGAGCCTGAACTTCAAGGTCATATCCAACAGGAAGGAGGAGAATGTGAAAACGACGTTTCATGACTCCAAAGATCTGTTCGATGGCATTCCTGGCTGATGCGTGACGGAGGTTAAATAGTTCTTCTCTGTTTTTTGGCCTGAAAAAAGGATGATCAGTGAAAATCTGCCAGTTTACTAGTTGACATACCTTTGACATGCCCGTGCCCATTCCGCCAGATGATAACGCACGCCACGATATGGTACAAGTAGCTGGGGTCGAAGAGGGTATCCAGCATCAGCCAATAGGTACTTTCCTGAGGGAATCTGTAGATCACCAGTCGAGATTGCATCGTCATATACGCGTGCATCTGCTGCAGAACCTTCCCACCCAGTGAGCGAATAGATAAACCTAAGTCCAAAGTCGCAAACAAACAATGCGTTCTGAGAAAGAAAACCTTTACGGTTACGGAATTGTCCACGCAAGCGTGATGGAGGGGCAATAGGAAAATGTGTACCGTCGATGGCGCCAACAGCATGTCGAAAATAGGGCCAGAACTTTTGGTTTTGTCGGATCTTGCAGTGAACATGCTCCCCCGTTGGGAACCGAACGAATTTCGTATAGAATGGCGGGCTAGAAACAGTGTATAGGATCTTCTTGAAGTAACTATATGCAGCTGTTAAGATTGATGTCTAGAAAAAAGAAAGCACTCACAGAGAAATCGTATCGTTGGATCGTTGAAAACGTTCTCCAACATGCCGAGTCGTGAGGCCAGTGATACAAGTATAAAGGAATATGGCGACTTGTTCTTCAAGTGTGACATGGCGCGAATCCGAGAGTCCGATTGAGCGAAGTTCATCAACCAGCAACAAGAAGGCATCCCTGTGTAGTCCAAGCTCGGATTTGATGCGTTCTGGATGACCACAAATAAGCTCTAGAACCCACTGGTGACCAGAAAGCGCAGATGTATGATATGGCGTGCGAGGCGGAACAGCAATTCCACATAAGACATCAAGGAGGGTGACCAGAAGGACATGGATTAGCTTGATTATGTGTATGATTAGTTGTCTTCGCTTATTGAAGCCACTATTGCGGTGAGGCGTCGAGGTTGTCGGTGAGAGCATCTTGATCGCAGGCCGTAGGCGAGCAAGGCTTAGGAAGTCCAGTCTCCGCTCCAATCCCGGAAGACGATGCCGGGCATTTCACCACTAGTCAAATAGAGTCAAACAATGGAACAAGCTCAACAACATGTTGCCGAACAGGCTCTAAGTTCGACATCTTATTTCGCACGACGGGATTTATTCGGCACAACAATTACAATAATGAACCATTATGTGTATTTCTCTAATTATGTTCTATTGACTCAGCTGGCCGGGTTGTCATACAATCCATCTGCAATTATATTTTATACATATGTTATG